>VZUI01000506.1:0-21405 GCA_013401135.1 Cettia cetti | reverse complement strand
CTTTTTTTTTTTTTTTTTTTTTTTTTTCCCACTTTTTCATCTACATCTACTCCCTGGTCATAATGTAAGTATTGTGCTATCTTTAGCCCTTCCACGCACTCCTGGCATGCTTTGTTATCATTCTGTTTTCTTACTACCTCATTAGTAATTTACATTGTTTTCCTTCTTTTCCTTTCCTTCTATTTTCTGGTCTCTGTTTCTGCTTTAGCTGTTCTTTTCAGTGGAAGCTCAGCTCAAACACTCTGTTGTATTTCTTTATCTATTTTAAATTAAATTCAAATGATCCACCAAAGTAAAATCAGTGTATCTCTATCTCCTTGCTTCCCTGCCCATCCAGCCTAATTACATATGCCAGAGACAGCAGAGAATGGTAATGAAGAAGTGTTTAGAGATTTCCAAAAAATATATATCAAGTAAAACAAACCCCTGTTTATTTTACCAGCTCAAATTGTCCAAGACTCTTCAGCTCCTTTATGAAAGTAATCACCGAATTTATCTCTTCCAAAGAGAAACATTGCTCATCTTCTCTGTTGTATGTTCCATCCTGTGAAGGAAAGGGAAGCATGTTCTGGTGAAATCAAATGGAAAGCAATGTGTTTTCATTAGAACCCAATCCCTTTGCCGATCATAGGAACAAGTTACAGCAGCTCTCAGCTAGCCCTAACCACAGCCAGCCAGCTCCTTGATAGTTCATCCAGATTTTTTGTCTAGAATAAAGCCCTGGTTTTGTGTAGAAATGAACCCCTAGAAACTATTTGTCTCTGGAACATGGGCTGAACATCATTACATGTCTGGATATCTGCAGCTTTCTACTTTATCCTGACATAAATTTAGAACCCATGACCCTGTTTTACCACATCTGTCCAAGAGGCAGAAGTTGCCTGGATAATTTAGCCCCTGTAAGTCTTTCAAGCAGGGGACTCCTCAGAAATGCAACCTTAAAAGTTCCCAGACTGAGAGAAATACTGCTAAAAGAGATCTCAGCTTGTCAGAAATGGGGTTTGCTAATGAAACAAAAAATTATGCAGATTCTATGAATGCAAAAAAAACCAACCCCTGGAACTGGACCTTGCATTAAGAACAAGACACAAATTCTAAGAAACAAAATTTAATTCTGACGCTCATGGATCTCCATGGATGAGTTAACCAATTCTGGTTGAAATTGTGAAAACACACAAATCTGTATATTAAAAAAGACCATTTTAAAAAATAGAGGGAAAATTATTTTTTAAAAACTTTAAATATATCTTTCACACACAGTATTTTGGAAAATAACAAAATTTGAGAATAGAAATTTTACAAAAAAAGGAAATAATTAAAGTTTTACTCCTTAGAATGCAATAAAAGATGGTTTTGATTAAATAAATTCTTCATTCTATAAGTTGGCACCAACAATTTCAGAGGCATACAACTTAGAGATTTTCAAATAATAAGATGAAAAAGTTGGAACTACCTTGCTCACAGATGATCCGTATATTTTTTGCAAATCTTCTAAGCAACTGGATGTTGAGGATTCATTAGATATGAGAAATTTAAATGTATCTTCAAAAAGAAGTTCTTTGGAAATTTGGTCCTGAAGAGTCAATTCATTCTCAACTTCGAAGTCAAAGTATTCATGCACCTATTGGAAAAAATTATAAAAAATTATAGCTTGAATAAAAATTCAAGTCTTCTCACAGCAATAAATACTAAACTGGAACTTTAAAAAAAGGTAATAACACAAACTGACAGGATTATATAACAACAGATGCTGGGCTACATTTTCTGTCCCAACTTCATACCACAATGTTTGCTGGCCTCCAGTGGACAGACTGCAGTATTGCAGACACATATGAAAAGCATTTTTCTATATTTGCTTTGAAATTTGATTAAAAATATAAAATGTCAGATTATATGTTAACATAACTCTTAAAAAACTCATGTACTAAGGGTTACTACATAGCATCTGTTTCTATGGATGAAAGTATAAGTTTTTACCATATATAAACACAATGAACAAATTCATGGTTATGAAGTACAACTAAATCATTATTTTAGCATAAACACAAATATAGCATCAATATGAATAGGTTATGGGCATACTATAATTTCCAAGTTATAATATTAAAATTCAATGTTGCATTAATTATCAACAGCGATTTTCTAGAGCCATTTGTTTTTTCAGAAGAAACTACTAAATCCTACTGATTTACTACAAATTTATGGATAATGGGTAATGGTTGAAACTTCTATACAGGCAGGTAAACATTATGTTTAACATTTAGTTTTTTAAGCTCTTCTGGGATAATTTTTTTACAGCCTGGTATACAATTACTGAATTGTTATGGCATACCACATTTCTTATACTAGCTAAATAAGTTCTTCTCAGACTAATTAAAAAATATTGTCTTCATGAACTTTTTAAACTCTCAAAACTTTCTTTCTAATGTGCATTTTTTCCTATGTGTTTAAAGGATGTTTTTTTCTGAAGAATGCAGAGATGAACTGCACTGTTATTACTAGACCCTTGAACAGATTTTAAGTTTGGATATATTAACTAATTTTTGTTAATATTGGTACATCATAAATATAAAGAAACATTTTACATAGCTAGGCATATGCATATTCATGTGTATACATGACGTAATGAGAACAGCTGGAATGCAGTACAATAATTGCTTCAGGACAGGTTGTTCTGAGGCAGGAGTGGTACAAAAACTGGCACAGGTCTCATTTCCCTGGTTTTAAGGGCCTTGTGGATCATCCAGGAAGAAGGCAGCACAGTGGAGGTCAAAGCAGGTAATGAAATGAAGAAGTGCAATCCAATTTATGGAGAACTTTAATTTGTATTAAAAGCTAATTGTGGTTTTTTAACTTCCTCAATTCATCTTTGTTCTGTCACATTTAAAACCTAACTCCCACTTTCATGCAATGCTTCCTACAGATTTTGCTTCACTGATATTCATTTGGGATAATAGTTAGTCTTTTAATGTAAACTGAAATGTTTGTACATTTTGATGGTCTGGTGAATTTCATCACAGGAACTCTGACTCTTAAAATCTGGTTTGTTCTACAGAAACTCTCCACAATCAGCCAAAATTAATATTAAAGTATTGGTACATTTCTTAGACATTTGAGGGTACCTATCAACGAGGGTTTTCTGCTGTGTTCTTCTTGGTGCAGTTTTTTTTTTTTGAGTCAAGCAATAATTTATGCAATTTTCTCACCTTAAGTACTACTGGGTGTATGGACATGCTGAATCCAATATCAAAGGTTAGCATTTGAAAACACTGGCTGCATCTGAAATAGAATATAAAAGAAATCAGTTTCAGTGAGGTTAGGTACTGTTGTGAAATACAGAATCATAGAATAATTTACAGTGGAAAAGACCTTTAAAATCATTGTTTCCAATCATAAACCTAGCATTGCCAAGTCCACCATTGAACCATGTCCCTATACACAGTAAAATTCAATACACACACAGGTCCAGAAAATATATGCAGGAAAACATACACACATAGGTCAAGAAACAACATGTGATGCAGACTAAATAAATTTCTAAGAGTCAGCAGCATTAAACATGGAAGGAGTCAGATTGTGAGGTGATGAAAATAGTGCTATATAAAAGTGCTTTTAACAATTGACAGAGAGGGAGGTGAACTATGCTGAAGGAAGAAACACCTTTTGAAGAGTGAATGAGGCCCTGAAAAAGCTTTGAAGACATTTGGAAGGGAAGAGATGGTGAAACACTTTGGCTCATTGAAGCCAAAGAGCTCTGCTGCAGCTATGGAGATGTTTGGAGGCATGGGCCAGGAGTTATAAGCAAGTCTTGTGTTACTCAAACAAGAGAGTTCATTTCATTGGTAAAAAAGAGGTTTTGGACCATTGTCAAAATAGCTTCATCATCATTACACTCCTCTCCTCCTTGCTACCCTCTTCACTCACAATATAAGCTTTATTCCCAATTTGTGTAAGTCAAATGAGCTTTACATTGCTGCTTCTAAAACACCTGGTTCTCAAAATAGCTTAAACACATAAATTTAATAAATAGTAACTTATTTAGTACTTATCATAAAAATGTCATGCATGGAACATACATAGAACAAATATTAATTTTATTTAGTAAAAATATTACATAATTGAGGTTGATTTATGTTAATAGTGGTGATTACAGACAGAAATGTGATTGTTGGTGCCTAGGAGTATTTCATAACATACACTTTATAAAGTGTTTTACAGTGTCGCTTGTTCAGATTGCCTGCCAGAGCCAGCTCTGAACAATCTGGGCTACTCTAGCATTAAATATTTGACATATGACAAAATACTCACTGAAAGGAAGTACAGCTTTATATATGTTACAACTAGCTCAATTGTCAGTGATTTCTGTTCATTTGTGCTGCCTGAAACACTTCATTAGGACAGCATCTGATCCTAAGTACTCATCACAACCTTTTCACAAACTAGAAACACTGTGGATATTAAAGAGCTGTACTCCTTAAATGCAGTGTGTCCTTACTTTATAAAGTACAAAACAGATGGGAAGTTTTATTTTAAGATTCTTGTATCCTCTGGAATTTTTATTTTGTTTTAAGGGCCTATCTTGACACTAGCATTACAATGACTACTGCAAGTCACTTACTGATTGAAAGAATTTGGTCCTGAGGCAGATGATTTGCTGAAGACTTCAGTTATAAGTAGAAGTTTATTTATAGCCTCCTTCATGTTGTTGAAGGCTTGTTGGGGAGAACTGTTTCTGAAGAATATCTCAAAAAACCTTTGCAGCTGTGAAAGAGAATACATATATTTTCCAGCATTTACAATAAATCAGTGCTTAAAATCATAAATTAAAAGGCTGATAAAAATAAAAATTGCCTTGGAATATCATCTTCAATTCTTATTCATTTGTACAATAAAGTGGAATGAAAAGCTCCACACAGCATACTAATAGAGAATGACTTTTTATTTTCAAATAAGTATATCAGAAACAAAATCTATATTAACGGTTTTTAAAAATATTGCTCTGAATCTAAGTTTACTTTGATAAAAACTTTTGTTGTTACTATCACAAATGCTTATATCTTCCTCAATGGGTAAAAGCCCACACAAAGTAAAAGCCTCTCTTTCCTTAACATACTGTACAAAGGACTATCTCACTTGACTGTGACTACAAATCCATACCTCTGGTCATCAAGCTTTAAATAGAATATAGAAGAAAGATGTTGGAAAAATGATCAGCCACTGCAGCCTGTGTTTTGACTGAACTCTGCATATTCTGTGGTTTTCAGATCATGAATCCTCCCTATCGCGTATTTACTGGCCTGCAGAGCACTGTCCTCAGGTGCTTTCATCACTCATGCAAATTCATCCCTATCATCACTTCAGAGATTCAGGGAGACTACTGGAGCAGCACAGAGACCCAGTGAAGAGTGGGACATAGACAGGTTTTGTTGTATCAGAGTCCTCAGTGCTAAGAAAGGGGCTTCCTTTGAACCATATTTCCATTAGAGTGATCATACAGCACAGAACTCAGTTAAAGTCTGAACTATGTAAAAGTGCTAGATGATATAGTAGTATTATATTACCAAAGACACATTTTCACATAGCAAAAAAATACCATCTTCAGAAATAAAGCATGTAAAGTATATGCAGAACACATTATGTGTTAACATTAAGTAAGGAAAATTTTCTGATTATTTCTGGGAATTTCTCTACTACGTTTATTCAGAAATGCCAGTATATATTTTCTATTAGTGGAGTAACATGGTGGAAGTATGTAGGCTACTGTAGACAACCCTTCTGAGGACTGATATGCTTGACACCCCCCCTCTATCTGCCTTGGACTGCTACAGCCATGAACAAGTATCCACAGCAGATGGGTTACTCAAACCTGGGCCTTGGTAAAAGTCTGCAAAAAAGTTTAATGTGATATTTTGGCTCCAAAGCATGATCATGGAACCACAGGGAGCTCTGGAGGTCATCTGGTCCAATCCCCCTGCTTAAGCAGGGTCATTTACAGTCAGTTACCCTGAATTTGTCCAGAAAGCTTTTGAACAGCTCCAAGGATAAAGACTTCCACAACTTCTCTGGGCCACCTGTGCCAATGCTCGGTCACCCTCAGAGTAAAAGTGTTTCCTGATGCTCAGAAGGAACATGCCATGGTTCAATTTGTGCCCATGGCCTCCTGTTCTGCCACTAGGCACCACTGAAAAGGGGCTTTGTCTTCTTTACAGACTCCCTTCAGCTCTTCCTACACTTTGATGACATCCCTCTGAAGCTTCCTTGAGAAGCTTCTTAATGCTGAACAGGCCCAGCTCTTTCAGCTTTCCTCATATAAGGAATGCTGCAGATTCTTAATGACCTTACTGGCCCCCCGCTCTGGACTTTCTCCACATGTCTCTTGTACTGCAGAGTGTAGAACTGGAAACAGTACTCCAGGTGTGCCTCAAGGGCACACTGCTGGCTGATGGTCAACAAGGCGTCATAGACCCTTTTCTGGCAAAGCTGTTTTCCAGCCACTGGCCTAAAGCATGTGCGGGTGCCTGAGCCTGTTCCTTCCCAGGTGCAGGACTTTGCACTTCCCCATGCTGAATTGCATGAGGTCCTTGTCAGCCCTTCTGTCCAGTCTGCTGAGATCTTTCCTGGTGGCAGGATGATCTTCTGCTGCATCATACACTTCTCCCAGTTTTCTGTCATCAGCAAACTTGCTAAGTATACACTCTGCCCAATCATGCAGGTATTGAACAAGAATAGACCCAGTAAGGATCTCTGCATACAACGCTAGTTCCTGGTGATGTGCTATGATGCATTCACTGTGCTGACACCAGAACTTACAGCATACTTCTCCTCACCCTAGTTCACAGAATTTTCTAGACAATTTTGGAATCTCCCCATCTGAGTATGAATACTTTCAAGCACACTGGACTGTACTGCCACAGGTGAATGGCTTTCAGTTTCTTCAGGTAGCATATTGCAGTTAAATGTAATAAGCATTTTCAATTTCCCTTTTAAAAAATACTGTAACATTGCTTACAGCCAGACATGGGACATACTTGAATATGCAGCTAACATTGATCCTCTCCTGCTTTTTGCTCTCTTCAATTTCACTAATTCCATCCAGTTGTGCTGGTAAATAACTGAAGGGTAGGAATTTGGTCTGTTTGCCCTCCTGTTCTTATCATCTCTGCTTTTATTTCTACAAATTTTACTGACTAAAAGAATTGTGATCCATGCATAGATCTGTGCTGAAGGTTTATAGTGCCTGAAACTTTTTTTTTTTTGTCTTTTTAGTAAAGCTATTTGAAATACCAGAAGGGGGGAAAAGGACAACAATATATATGGCTGAAGCTATAAAATTAAACTTCTGACTGCGGGAAATGGTGAAGCAAAGATTACACATATATCCTCAGTTCTGTTCATTGGATATTTGCATGATGCTGAAATTTTGAAATAAATCACACTGTATTTCTATACTGTAGAATGTTTGCCATGTGTACTGCAGTCCCATGAGCCTATTGGGCAAAGGAGCTCTGGATACATTATTTAGAGATTATGCAGCTCCTCACATCACATTCTATTTCATCTCCAAAACAGGCTGAGAAGGAGATCTTGTTTCCCAAAGTCTAAGACGGCCAAAGGTGTGTTTCTCCCACAGAGTGGTACAAAGATTAAGAACAAGAAGCTCCACATTTTTCAAATCAGTTCTGATTCCGATTCATATCCAAGTGAAGTTGTTCCACTTCAGTTCCTTGTTCAGGACAAAACCAATTAATTAAACTGTTCATGTGAATAAAAAAAAAAGTTAAAATGAAGGCTCATCTCATCAAGGTGGTTAGTTCCTTGTTCAGGACAAACAGTTAACTAAACTGTTCATGTGAAATAAAGAAAAAAATTAAAATGAAGGCCCATCTCACCAATATTGTAGAAGAATCCCAGACTACAAGACCACACAGCTTATGTCTATGTACAAGCTAAATGTCTAGGTTCCCTTTACACCTCACTGCAGAACACAGATGCTTGAAGAGCATAATTTATGCCATCCTAAAGTAGATTTCTCAAAACAGTGACATTATTTGCAATCTAAAATTGTTTGGTTCCTCTGTGGAATCCAAGTGAGACACTGAATACAGGAGATCTATCACTGCAGTGCACATACAGCTGAATTTTGCAATTATTTCCATCACCTCTGCCAGATTCTGCTCACGATTTACAATCCCACTACTCTGGTTTGCACCTTTTCTCCAACTTCCTAAATCTCCCATGGGTATTGAAGGCCTAAGTGAGATATGCTATTGTACTGCACAGGCAACATAAGGAGTTCAAGAGTTTTATAAAGAGAGATGGGGATTACTCGAAAGAAAAGCAAGACCACCATTAGCTCATTTCCTCCCTCACCATCAATCAGTTCCCAAGCACTTTAATGCAAAGGATACACAATGCATACATTTCTAGGAACAATTGATGAAGACAGGCTGGCTTTCCCTACTGGTACTCAGAGCATGCTGTTGGCTATAATAGTCAACTACTGCCATCAGGACAGGCATTAAAATAAAACTGGCATCTCCAAGAAACTGCATTTTAGTTAGAGCTCTCCTTAGCCAGCCTAGGAAAGAAACATTGCTCAACAGGTTCTCATTAGAGGATATCAGGTTTTAGACTAATGTTTATTCTAAGCAATGGCTGAAAATAAATATTTAGTCAGGCTGGCTCAGGACCAATAGAGATGAGATGAATACTTCAGGTTAAATTCCAATTTATAAAAAATTCCTATTTAAACAAGTTCAGGTTAGGTTTGACTCCAACAGATTCCACAAGATTTACAGCAACAGATAGGAAAAATTTAAAGTGTATGGATTAAGGGTGATAATGTGTGAAAAACTGCAACAACCTCAGGTTCTTCTGAGTAAATAAAATATATAAATATCTGTGTTCAACTACAAAATACTGAAGATTTCTTCAAGTGACCACCACTGATACTAATCCTCTCACTTTCAGAGGAAACAGACTTCCTGTCCAGCAAAATGAACCCTCACCACTGATAGAGCGTGATTAACAGAAGCGTCGAACAATTTAAAGAGGATAGAGTTGGAAACACTGCTGGCAGTTACAGGAATCTGCTCTTGGAAAAAGCTGACCTCTGGCTGGCTAATTTTTAAGCAGAGGAATAGGGTTTAAATTTTAGCAGGCCATAAGACTAAATGCAGACATGCACATTTATTTTATACAATGACACGATTATACACAGAATTACAAGACTTCTCAGAACCTTGAAGGTGTTCATCCAAATGCTGGACTCATATAGTTGGAGGTATGTTCCAAATATTTATATAATGCCTTACAGAAGTGTGCAAATGCAGTCAAGTTACATGGATCAAGTATATATTTTCTGTAAAGGCAGAATGGACTAGAAATATTCTTTGGATTAATTTAAACTCATTGACCTTCCACTGCCAAGTAACTTCTTACTTTAGGAAAAGCCACTGGAAAAAAAAGGCCAACTCAATTTTAATTTTATGATGCTTTTTTTTAACCCATTTTGACATCCATTTTTTAAAACCTACAGTCATTAAAAATAGTTTTATAATCTCAATGACATAGATTCCTCTGGCTTCTCAAAAATACACTGAATCATCAGGTGAAGGTCTGACACATTGAAAAAATGCAATTTAATTGACAAAGGATTCTGATTTGCAGACTTCACGCAGAGTCATGGAGCCTGAAGAAGAGTGGAAGAGTGTGGCACTTGCTGGGCTGAATGTTATGATGACTGTAGTAATTCCATCGAGAAGATTTTCCTCGGACAATTTTTTTTGCAAAACAATTTATCAGGAGAGTTTCTGGGGCAGCCTGGGGCAGTTACCTGAATGGTCAGCTGAGAAAGAGTATAAAACCAAGCTGTTGTGATCTTTCTGAGACTGCCTTCTAGCTCAATCCCAAACAATCTTGCCTCCTGATGAAACAAACAAGAAAGATTTTCCTTAACTAACACTGGGAATGGCCATGCATGCAAACTTAGAACACCTTCCTTTACTGAATGCACTGATTAGCTCTCTGTTGACTGTGACAGGTGCTCAGAGACACAGCTCACATGACGACAATTCACTCAGGTGCCAATATTGTAGAGGAATCCCAGACTACAAGACCACACAGCTTATGTCTATGTACAAGCTAAATGTCTAGGTTCCCTTTACACCTCACTGCAGAACACAGATGCTTGAAGAGCGTAATTTATGCCATCCTAAAGTAGATTTCTCAAAACAGTGACATTATTTGCAATCTAAAATTGTTTGGTTCCCCTGGGGAATCCAAGTGAGACAGTGAAGACAGATAGGAGATCTATCACTGCAGAGCACGTACAGCCTGCCCAGGGACACCACCACCTGTGCACGTGGAATACGCAGAACTGTCTGGGATGATGTTTGACCAAACTTACCATGATAAAGAGGAATGCGACCATCAGCAAGGTTAAACAGTAACCAGGAAATTACAAAGTGACTTCTTTTGTGTAACTAAGAAGTAGTCAGCTTGGGAAGTAAAGGAAAAGGAGCATGAAAATTTGCAGCGGGGAGATACTCAGGGTGGAGAAAGCAGCTGCCAAAACCTGGTCAAGCACTGGCACAAATCAGCCTGCTGGCACCACAGCTTCTGCCTAGACTTCAGGGAATACTGGGATGTAAGGATGGGCACAGGTCCTGTGTGGTTACTTGTGAATTGGGCACCCACAGAGCAGGGGCTCCCACTTCTCCAAGCAGAGATGCACCAAAGAAGGGAAGCTGCATCCCAGGAGAGCAGGACTGTGTCTGTAGCCCATGTTGCCTGTGAGATAGAGGCTGGATAAACATGGGTGAATGAGCAGATGTCACTAGAGTTTCAGTGAGTATTTACAGAAGGATGTATAGAAATGTGCAGTATTCTATGAAGTGTTTTAAGTGTCTGGTATCATGATTTATCTCTTCTGTTACTGAAATTGATAGAAGGTATATTATAATTACTGGCTGCCAGTTGATTGTATATCATTAGTTAGACACTTCTGGGTTTGTTAAAGCAATGTGAACTCCTACCTTTTTTCCTGTAACAGTAACCCCCCTTTGGAGGCATAGATGAGCTCTGAACTTACCTCAGAGGCAAGGAGGGAGAAGAAAAGAGACCACTACTGAGTAATTCAATGCAATTTTGAGGTTTACATTTTGGGACATCCTACTTTACAGTACTTGTATGAATCAATTTTGAAGGACCTTGCTGGTTCCTAGTAGTAGCCTTCAAAATGACATGGCAGACAAACTTATCAGGATAAGAGTTGAAAGTAAGGTTTTCATCTGAGGGGTGAAAGCATGACCTTTGGTTTCAAGAAATAACCCTTCCTGAAGTAGGAAAGAGCATCCTCTCCAGATTGCTCTGCTATGTACTGGAGCTGTTGCACTCTTTCTGATCAGCTGGGTCTTCAGGCTCTCAAGGTTTTATATTAATTGCCTCTTCTTGAAAATAGCTTGAATAAATTCAATCAATCTCTAAAAACTTTCAACATAGGCTCTATTCTCTCAGTTCACTTTTATACATTCATTCTTTGTACTGGATCTATCGTGGGTGAAATTTCTTCAGCAGGCCCAAATACTTTTGGGCATAAGTAGTTGTTCATAGGTATAAAAATACTGGTTTACAAGCAAACAAGAAACTCATTGATTATATTTATAGAAGTATCTAAATATCTAACATGTCTGCAAGAATAAAAACTAATTCCACACAGATGGCCAGGAAGAAGCATACTCAGCAATGAAGCTATTTTCAATATTTTCTGCTAGCACAGGTGGACCTTTCCACTGACCAGAGCACAAAGAAATAGTCAAAGGCCATGTAATGGGAGAAATATGTACCCATGAACCATGTACCAATGGTTCCAGAATAAAAGACAGAGAAAAGAGTTCATTAATTTATCATAGTTTTATTGCATTAGCTTCAGGTAGATCTGTTTATTCCACTCCTGATTTATTATTATGATGTGCCCTTTCTCTGCAGCTCTAACATGGCACTTGATGAAAGGGGAAACCACAAATATTCAAAAATTTTTACAGTAAATTTTCCACTTCTGTATATATATTTTTCATTACATAAGATTTTTAAAAAGATGATACTAAATTGTCCAGGAAAAAAAATTGTTCACAGAAAACCCCAACATCTTGCCCTTTAACACCTTCAAAATTTAATTACATGGAGATGAAAGGGCCATCTGAGAAAGGTTTCTTTTCTCTAAAGTTCCTTGCTCTTAAGACTAAGTCCAAAAACAAAAAGCCACTGACCAGCTTCAGCAACCATGAAATTAGGCCTTTTGACTGAGACTGAACTAAGAATGGTTTCCCAACTCAGCCCTGACTTCTTAGTGGAAAAGTAAAGGAGATTTACTGAAATATTTCCCAGGTTTCTGTGAGAACCAAAAGTGTATCAGCTTGACTAAGGGAAGTTGGATTTCAAAAAAAGGAAAGATGAGAAGAATCAGGATAATAGGAGGCAGGTCTAGGAAAGCTGAAAGCCACAGAAGGGCATGCTTACAGAGCTGACTGGATTGAACAGCCAAAGCAAGAGGATATGTGAACTAGCAAAACAACAGAGTGAACTAGAAAAACAACAGAGTGCTAACGGCCAGGAAAATAGTGTAAAAACGTATGGCATATCCACATGTTGCAGAGGACAATCAGTCTCAAGCTCTTACTTAGCTAAATAGGGATGTTCAGAATGAGAAAAGCAGAAAGAGAACTCCAGAAAGAATTTTATTTGTGCACTCATGACAAGTTGACACAGATGAAGAAGACAAAGAAGGAAGGATTTCTTATTCTTTCAAGACAAGAATTAAGGATATGAAATCAAGTCATATTTGACTTTGCTGAAGTTTTAAAGCAAATACTCTTTCTCAAGTAACATGTAAATAATCTGTACAGTATCATTGCTCAAAGACGTTGCTAAGACCAAAAGCATTCATGAATTTAAAAGTCTAGCAGAGAATTGCATGCATAAAAGCCCACTGGAGCTCATTAAACATCAAGACATATATTCCACTTCCAGCTTTGTGTTTCTAACCTCACAGGTTACCAGAAATAGATATAGTCTGCCTAGGGACCACTACCACTTTATGTTTGTCCTGTTACACTGTTTCATGATGCTCCCTTGACTGCCACAAATGGAGTTTCAGACTAAGCATGTCTTTGATTTCCCTCAGTCCAGATAGACTTCCATTCTTATATCAGTGAAAAGAGAAATTATAGATACATGAAGAAAGAAAACAGAAATGGTATTTACATTATGCGCAGTCTTCCAGAAAGAACAGCATTACAGAATTCTAACAGAACTTAATGAACAAATTTAATTTGAATCCCAAATAACCCTGCAATCTAATTAATTAAGAATTGATGGTAATTTTTCTTGTGTGTTTGCTCCTGTGAGTGACAGAGCAACGATATGAAATTAAAACAAACAAACAAACAAGCATAAAAGAAAGGAAAAAAAAAATCGCAAGCCTTCCGCTGTTTGCAAGCATGTCGCTCTTTATCTGCATGCATGTTTGCATTCTATCTCACTTTAAATACGTGTGGCTAATGCTTCAAGTAGTATCAAAGCTGGCCACTTGAGGGCAATACTGCAACTTAATTTCCACCACGCTCGTCTCTCCGCCAGACCGGCACGTCAGATTAAAAAACGGATTTACTGTAAAGGTGAGGGTACCGCTTTACTTGCATGTATGTTAAGGGGGGGGAGGGAATCTATATTTGGAAAGAAGTTTTCGAATGCTTAATGCAAAGAGAGAGTTTCGGCGACAGTTACAGTGACTCACACCACTCCACAGCCAACTTAACAGCAACTGCTTTAAAAAATTATACTTACTACACTTCACAACTGGAAAATTACTTAAAAACAGAGTTTCATCTGAGCATATTAAGGGTTATGCAAGAACACCAGGCAAGGAATTCAAGTCCAGCAGGCACCTGTCTATTTTGGATGAACAAAAGGATGATGAGCAGACACCATGGGGAGTTGATGACAGCACAGAAGAGCCTTCCCTGATGATGCAGGATGTGGAACTTCTGTCTACAGAAGCACCTTCATAAAGCACTGGGATCAGCTTGGGAAAGGTTAATGGCAAGGGAAAGGAAGCAGTTCAAAGTGTGTTAAGCCTTGAAATAAATAATCATAAATTACTGGTTTGCACACTGCCTTCTATAAAAGAGATAATTATTCAGGGGTCAGCATTCTTCTCAATACACATAATGCCAATACATAATGTCGATTAACACAAAAAGAATTATTGCATACATTCACAGAGACCCTTAATTGGTACAATATGCAAAATACAAAGCTTCTATTTTAATAATTTTTCAACACACAGATGGTCTCAATAAGTGGTTTTCAACTCTCCTCAAAGAAATAGGGCTATTATACAAGCCTCATATCTAAACATCTGCATGGCAGAAAGCCTTTCTTTCCCCTGCATCTCTTGCATCTTCCCATGCTGGGCCCAAATCTGGAGTTGCACTTTTGTTACCCCTTGACTGCACACAAAATCCTCATGCCAGCTTAGGATTTACCTTCTTTTGCTTTCTGAAATGAAACACTAAAATATGTATAATCCAGAGAAAACCTGGCAGCTGGTGAACAAAACACACTTGAACTCTTCCTGAACTGCCATTTGACCAATGCTTATTCAAGGAATCATTTTGAAGCCATGCCACTATGACTACAAAAAGCAAATACGCATTGCAAAAAAATTTACTATAGTTTACTAACAAAAAGGCATTGGGGAATTCAGTATTATTTAATGAAACTCCTCTTTTTTCTTTACACAGTTCCTCTCAGTCATTGATATCATATAGCTACCCCATCTCTAGTTTTTTTGAAAATCTCTTTTTTATGTATCCCACATTCTAGTAACTACTAGCAACCATAAGGCATTGTTGTACATGGGAGACCAAATTTTATATTTAACATACTGAGTTTGTGATAGCAAAGCTAAGTTAGCCAAGCCACAAATAAGAAATAATTTCTCATTTAAAAGTTGTGATTATACTGATATGAGAAAAAAGGTCTATACACACTGAGATGTAATGCAATGCTGTCCTGAGGGAGACGCGGTGATCACCATGGAGTCGAAGTGGGAAAAGAGGAAGTTTAATTTTTTTTACAGCTTATATAGATTTCTAAAAAGGAGACCAGATTGGAAGACTGAGGTTCAACCTCTTCAACTCCACTGGTCTTAGAAAGTGTCCATCAATTGCCCTTTCACAGAAAGGTATGTAAAAACATGATAAAGAGTTCTATAAACATTACTTTGTTTACATGAAATTTCTGACTCCAAGGCTGAAGGCTGGGAAACAAGGCGACACTGAGGAGGTCTCTAAATTATGGTATAACATTACCAAAATCAGATAATTGAAATAATTCTCATCTCTGCATTAATAATAATCATCATGATCATCAGCCAGTCGTGGAAAAAAACTGGCAAAATTTTCCAGACCAAAGTCTGCCCTCTAGGCATGTTGAGTTCCTGATGGATATGCTGTCAATCAGTGGAAAAACAGGTCTTGGAGATTCTGTCTGTATAGACTATTGACAGGTTGAAGCTTCAAAACGTGGCAAATTCCATCCTACACAATAGAGCTGGCAGAAACTTGAAGCTTAGGAGCTTTCTGGACCAGGCTCCTTGGCTGGTACAAGCATGCATTGCTCCACTGGCTACTTTGGGAGGTACGACCCTTCTGGCATTGTATGTTGCACTGGCAAGTGATGGAGGGCTCCACAAAGTTTTTAAAAAACTTGACAAAATCTCTTAATAAAGGATATCAATGACTGAATTAATACCTTCTCCCAGGTATTTTCTGATGGGTCACCTGCCCGTTGTCTCTGCATCAAGCCCAGACATCCTATATGATTTTCCCAGTAGTGCTTTCTAGTCACTCTATAAATTCCCAGTGTCTTCATTCTCCTTGTCCCCTTCTTTACAGGGCACACTATGCTGAGAAGCAGACTTACACACCCCATTTTCCATAATTCTTTAATTTGCATTTCAATAGCTACATCACTAAAAATGTCCTTTCTTTCACAAAGGGTGCCTATCTTTTGTGTATTTTTCACAATTTTAATGAGTTTGTCTGAAGCTATGGAAGGCATAACGTCACAATGGCAGTAAACTACTGTAGATGCACTGCTACTTCCATCTATCATTTTTATTGCTTCTTCAGCTGCCAAAGTGCTCTGTAAATGGTGGCTGGCACCCTGTTCAGCACACTTCCCTCAGTGGGAATTGTTTTTCAGAGCCATATCACAATTATTAATGACTACTAGCCTTTAAAGTAGTCCCTATTCAGATGCAACAGCGATGCTGCTGGATATTGTCCTATTTTAATAAATGTAAACCAAAACTGAATCCCAGGGTTTGAAAGCAAGTGACCATTACTCCTCGTTAATGTAAATGGAGGAAAATACATGGCAAAGTAATATATCTCCATGAGCTTCCATAGCTTAAGTGCGGGGGAAGAGAGAAGTAGATTCAGCTCATCTAATTTTGGCAATCCAGAATTTGGCATGTTCTCTAAGAATGCCACAGTCCATAGAAGGAAGCAAACACTTTCACCAGGAAACTCATTCCAAAACTGGTGTCTAAATTAAGTGGGATGATTTGTTCTCTAGAGGTGTCTGTTTCTCCAGTGACTAGAATTAGATAATGAGCTTAAACTAGGCACTCCACTTGGTGAGAGCTAAAATTGTAGAATGTACCAAATGGCTGATATCATCAACAGTCCTGACAGTGATACCACAACACTCAGACTGATCCAAAGCCATGGCCTGCTCCTACCCCAAGAAGGCTACATGGGCAAAGCACACCCATCCTTTAAGAGCTGCCACAGGAGCTGATCTATGTGATCTCAAGAAACCACTGTCACATTGTGACCATAATTCTTCAAAAGGGAAGAGGCAACAGCACAGCTTCTTCACAAAGAGCTGATGTGTTAAAAGCACAGTCCCCTGCTAGAAGAAAAAGGAATGGGAAGGCATATTTGCAAATTCATGGGACTGCTGAGCAAGCAAGATGTGGAGAAAGAGGAGTATCTCCATGCACTTGGAGATGTCCAGAATTAATCTAAGGCACATATGAAACATCTTTCTTCATAAAATTGAGACCATGGCAGAACCACCCTATCCATGGTATACTTCCCCTTATTTAGAAGTGCCCTGACCCTCCTCTAGTCTGTTTTACTGCACCTAAAAAAGCAACCTAAACAAACAGTTTTACGTATTTACTTTCCCTTTTCACAACACTGTAAATATCCCAGCAAAAGTTGCTACTGCATGGCAGCACCCACACTGTTGTGCTTTAGAGAAGACTCTGACCTTGCAACTGCTGTAAAATGTCACCAATAAATATGGGCTTGGAGACATGCAAATCCCAAGCCTCCAGTGCACAGGGTAATGCTTTCCTGCTTCATGAAGCAAACCCCACTTGTTCTGAGAAACGAAAACTGTACATTAGAAGAATATTCACTGTAGGCTGTAGGCTGCTAAAAAAGAAGGGGTAAAAGAGAAGAAAAATATTCTCTAGTTTTCTATTTACTCTGCCTGCAAGATGGAAAACTGAGGAAATTAAATGTTTTACCTTTATGGTAAAATGCTTCTTCTTGGGTGGATGCCAGACAGTGGTGGTTGAATGAATGAATGCCCGCAGAGGTGTTAAGGATGTCACAAGCACATATGCTTTGATGATTACAGAAAAGTCTTGAGCTTTAAGGACATCCTTGTGGTCTGATGCAGTTGACACTTGATTCCTGGAAAGTAATAAAAATATGTAGCATTAATACAGTTCTTTTGCAAATGAGCTATAAGAAAATACTGAAATAGTGAAATTAGGGCAAATAGAAAATTAGCCCTTTTCCCCCCAAGTTAAGCAACACAGTAGATGAAATAAAGGCTGGAACAAAGCTTTACATAAAGTCATTTTACTTTTTTCAGCATTTTCAACTCTTAGTTTCCAAACTCAGGAAGCAACAATATTTGGAGGGAGTGACGTTTGAGAGTACATATGGATAACTGAATTGTGGGAGTAATTAAGTGTTGCAAATCCAGGATATTCAGAGTGAAAGATTAAATCACGATTAAATTAAACATTAAAGAAATCCAAGTATCTTAAAAAACAGAAATACATAGTCAAGGTATCCTATTTAATGCTGTTTTGTAGGGAATTCAGAAGAGCACCCCACCCAAACCTATGGAAAGACTGCACTATTGTTAGCACTTTCTTCTGTAATAAAGGGACAGAAACATGCAGTGTTGCATACTTCCCCTAATGAAAGCTATATACAATCATTCCAAATATTATGAAAGACTAGGATACCTCGATAACCTATAATAAATCAGTTAAACCTAAGAATTCTGCAAGCAATTCTGTTTAAGAAGTGACACAGCTCTCTAAACTGGACTACAGCTCCCATAGTACACACAAAGAGAGCCAGCTATAGAAACAGAACAGACAAAAAGCAAACCCAAGAAAAAACCCTGTTATTTAAAAGCTCATTACTTGGGGAAATCTGAGCTACACTTGTGCATATTCACAATGGCATTATTAATCTGCCTGTTAAAATCTCTGAGTATCAATTTACCTCATAGAAAATTCAATGGGAAGATGACTATAGAAACTATGGGTCTCTAAGACTGATTACTGATAAAGGACAAGGGGCTCTTCTTCCATTTCAGTGTAATTTTTGACAATATGTGGCCTTTCCAGACCTCAATTTTGCTATCTGTAAGTAAGTCTAATAACATCTATCTTAAAGAGAACTTTTTCTCCCCTCTGCAGAATAGCAGGTCCTCAGAACATAAAATTTGTGAAATAGTGTGATGTAGGAAACAGCACTTGATAATAGATAAATGATCAAGTACTTCTTGGTTCTTCACCTTAAGGGAGGATCTCTGTGCAAAGGACTACATATTCTGTGGTAGTTTGTGGTAGGGGAAAGGAGGGATAGAAGCAGGAAACAGCTCAGCGACCATGAGACCTAAAGGTTCAGGGGTGTCTCTGGCTCTGTATTTATCTGTCGAGGTGCTTCAGTGCCTCAACATAAGGACTTTGAGGTTTATACCCAAAACTTGGCCAACAGAGAAATATTCTGCAATACATCCAAGTGCTCCATCTGCTGTGGTCTCCTCTTTTGCTGCATCCATGACTCCCAAATAACTGCATGCTGAAGCACTGGCAGTTTCTGAGGGTGGGTTATCATTAACTTACAGCTTTGTGCTCATGCTCTTCTTCCACCAGTGCTGCAGATGGGAGGCCTGTGCCTGCTCAGTGATTGTGCTGCCCTGGGACACATTTCTTGCAGTGCTGGCCCTTGACAGTCCAGGCTGACCAGAACAGTCTGGGGTGACAACTGGGAGCTGCAGGTCTGAAAAAGCACCAAGAGAATGAGAAAGGAAGTCAGCAGAGCATTGAAAGAAGGGTGGACTCCTGCTGCTAAGGATTAAATGTATAAAACACAATAGACAGAGAGGAGCTATCAACATCAGATGAAAATGTAAAATAACAAATGCTGAGACAATAAACTTTTTGGATCTTCTAGCAGATAGTTTCACCCCCACCAAGCACTCCCTTCCAGCTGCAAGCTGGAGGTTGAAAGGCTTAGCTGCAACTGCCACTTTACAGGTGAGTGCAGCAATACTGCATACAAAAAACATCCCCTTTTTCCTTCTAGGAAAAAATGAAATAGTTGATTTCCAAATATAGAATACAAAAACTTAGTTTCTCATGGAGCACTAATTACAATTAATGGGGATAAGAAATTTCTGTAACTAAGGACCAAAGGACTTTGCCACTATAACAACATAGCTCAATAAATAAGCATATATCCTTGTCTCTATGTTCACCATTAAGGCTACAATTTACAGGTACTGAAACCTATGGGAGTCTTAGTTCTGCCACCAAACACAGTGGGAGCAGGACTGATGTATCACAGTTCTCAAGCTTATTGAGGTATGTGATTATTAATAGTAATCAAAATATTGTAATTTTTGTTTTGAGATCAGTCAAGGGGTAGCACGTATTTTCTGCTTTTACTGTGCTTGATAAAAAAGGCATAAAGCTGTTATGTTGTGTCATTATTTCATGTGGGCTAGTTTTCATTAACTCTAGCACAAATCACAATTCACATTTCAAGTTCTTAAGTAATGGTCAGGAAAAATCAAGCTGTTCAAATTATCCCCAAACCATGTTACTTTTCTTTTCAATGACATACTGCATGATGCTATGAATTTATTTGTAGAGTTTCTTTTCTAAAGCACGCCTCTCAACTTTGGTACATGGAAGGAAAAATAAAACTGGAGTTGTGCTCCTGGTAATGACCTGTAAACAGACATTTAAAGAAAAATCTATTCATTTTCCCAGAGAACCTATTAAAATGACATTGGGATTGTCTGTATTTATTGGCTGTTCATCAGATCAGCTCAGCTCAACCTTCCAGTCTCAACTGGGATCTAGAATTAATCTGGTCTTCTGCCTTACATGCACCATTTAGCAGGATTAAAGGCTCTAAAAATCAAAACCAGGCAGTTATTTAATAGAGCACGTCATGCTTAAATTATATTCACACTGACATCTTTCTGTTATGTTATGCATTATTTGAACTGATTTGAACTTTGCAAGTGACTACCTGGTTTTTGATGGTACAGTGACAAAAGCAGACTGCTCTGTGTACTTGACTGTGTAGGGACAACAGGAGGAAGAAAGTAAACTCCCATTAAGTAATTTATTTAGCAGACTTGCTTCTGAATATGCATAGAACCAGATCTGAAAAATCAAGTTGTATTTTTTCCCGTATCTGACTTGATGTAAAGACACAAGGGCATTTTACTATGGCAATTTCTACCCTGTAGATAGACAATGGCATCTCACCATGGCAATTAGCAATGGTCCCATGTAATTACTTCTATGCATCACTTTAGCTATGCAAAAGAAAGTAAACATTTTACTGAAAATAAGAACATGGCAGAAAAAGGCTGTACAGATCATTACTCAAGAAAGCAATGTGTCATTTCCTTTTAAAAACAAGTTTCTAATTGTGTTGCTAAAGCAACAAGTAACAACTCACGAGCCAGAGGTTGAAAATAATGAGATGAGTTTTGTGTACCTGTATTTATCCCTCTTAAATGAGAGTTTTAGCTGTTTCAGGGAAAGAAAAAAAGATTATTTTGATATTAATTCATTTCTTACTACCCATTGGACCATTTCCTGGAGCTGGATATAACAAAGTAAAACAAATGGGTAGGGACAGATGAAAAGCACAACTGTCCTGCTATTTTCAAACTACTGGGTAGAAGGTCCTTAGTATAGCCCTAAGTCATTGCAAAATGCCTCAAAACCCCCCCCAAAAAAAACCCAAAAAACCACCCCCAAAAAACTCTAAC
>VZUI01000492.1:0-101807 GCA_013401135.1 Cettia cetti | reverse complement strand
GCTGCAGGGAGGAACAAGAAGGGTGGGACCTGACAGCCTGGAGCTGGGACTGGACAATTCAACCCCAGTGTGCAAATGGACCCAAACTGATCAAAGGGTCAGACCTGTGACTGTTTGTCCATTCTGTGACCATTTTGGGTCCACCTTGGGTGCAGCCCTGGCCAGGTTCTTGTCCTGCCCAAGGTGTACCTTCAAGGCCTTTCAGTAAATATCTCCTTTATTCTCTGGCTCTGTGCAGTCTCTGTTCCAGGTCAGCCTGCCCAAGGCATGGAGGGGGGGATGGACCCTCCCTGGGTTGGGGGACTTAGACTGTGTCACCTCTGGCTGGTAAGGCAGGGACTGGGTAAATAGAAGTGAAATAGAGGTGATAAATAACAATTGTCATCATTCTCAACTCAGAGTGGAGGGCTGCCCCTTCATCTTCCCTGCCATGGGAAAGGTTTCACAACCTCTCTCCAGTTCACTGTGTTTAGTGGTGAATTAGAAATGGGAATGGAAAGAATTTGCTGAGGCTCTCAAGAAGATGAATGATTCTTTCATGTGTTAGCTCTCCTCTTTCAGCCATGCTCTCCCTTTTGTTGGAACTGCTGGAGTGAGGTAGGTCAGGAGATCCCAGGGCTGGAGGGGAGACCTCAGGTGTGGTGTCACAGCAGGGGGACCTGGGCAGCTGGCACAACTTGGGGGTTTGGTGCATGCAACTGCAGAGCTGCTTCCTGCCCTCCTTTAATCTGGGTAATTTTCCCAGCTCTCTCTTCTCTGTACACAAAGATATTTTTGGAATTAAGTTCATGAAATGTTTTTTTCCTTGGTGATTGATAGATACATATCACCAGCTTCTGAGCAAATAAATCCCCCCTCCTGCTTTCCCTGCTCAGCAGTCACCCAGAGGAGTCATGCTGCTGCATTAATCTGTATGCAAGCAATCAGGTTGATAATCTGTGCCAATAAAGGGATTTATGGTCTCTCAGAGCACAGAGGCTACATTCAATCTTGCTGACAGCACTAGGGTATGCCCCATTTAGTTGCTGGAAGACAGCAGGGTGTTTTTTCCTTGCTGACTTTAAAGAGATTTCTGTGACCTAAAGGACATGAGCATGAGGAGGACTAAGGTCTTTTAAAGCCCTTGGTACAGAATCTGTTTTGGAGTGCAGAAGGTGTCTCTAACACCTGCATGAAACTAATAACATTAGTTCTTTGTGCCCCTGAAACTAATCTTAAATTATGATCTGATACCTGTACTTGCTGTGCTTGTCTATTCTCTTTTGATCTGTCTGTTATTACCTTGCTCTCACAGCTGTCTCTGCCATTCCCAAACCAAACTCTAACATTAGGTAGGTTCCCCAGCCTGGTTTCAGTCATGTTCTTCAGCCTTTCAGCCTGCCAGCTATTTTTTTTTTAATTACAATTTTTTAAAGGTATTTTATTTAATTACTTGGTCACAACTCTACCAAGAGCCCCAGCATGTTTCTGAAGGATGAATGGAAGGTAAGTGAGCAAAGCAAGGCTCACATCAGCTGTCCTGCTGTTGTTGTGAGCTTCCATCAAGAGTGGATTCAGCACAGTGTGGAGTGGCATTGTGTCTTGCAAATCTCAATTTAATCCAGGTGATGTTTAGGTGACATTTAAATGAAAACAGTTTACTGCTTTTAAGAGATTGGAGTATCAGAATGCTCTTGGAGTGACCAAACTGTCTAAGAAAGGAGGGAAAGGCTGTGTCTGAGAAGGACAAGTCAGAGTGCAAAGGGAGGATGATGTTTTTTTCATTTTCCTGTAGCAGCAGGGATGTGGAGCCTCGTGGGAGACTCCTGTAGAGATCTGTTATTCCATGGAATTTCACCTGTCCATAAATCCCAACATCCCCTTACTCTCCATTACTGGAGCACCTGCTCCACAGGTTCCTTGCTGTGAAAACACAAACTGAGGCACAAGAATGAAACCTCTGAACTTCCCTGACGTCATCCTTCCGTGCTTCATCCCGGGCAGGATGCAGCTCCTGCAAGCTTTGCCTCCTTCTTCAGCACACAGTCACTCCTTCTTCACTTTGACCTTTTTATTAAAACCAGGAAGCCCCAAGACTCAGAGCCTTCCCATGTCTATAAACAGTTTAAGAAAAATGAGATGCAAAGGTTAGCAAGAGGCTTGCAGGGACTTTGTTAAACAGGTGGCCATGTCATGGTTTCTTATTAAATAAACAGAGCTACTCTGGAAATCATCCAAGAGACAAAGAGGTGTTGACATTCTCATTTTCATTGCTGCAATTCAAGTTTTAACTGTTTCTTACCACTGAAAAAAAATGTAATAGTGTGCTTTTTTTGAGCATTAGTGACAGCACAGTGTCATGAAGCACTCCCTGGGGCTGAGTGTTCCTCCAGAGCTGTGCCTCCCATGTAGAAAACAGCTGAGGGAAGAGATTCCCCATGCAGTGTTAATTCAACAGGAATGAAACATCAGGTTCTGGAAGATGCCTGACAAAGC
The DNA here is from genome assembly GCA_013401135.1 of Cettia cetti. Classification (NCBI taxonomy): domain Eukaryota; kingdom Metazoa; phylum Chordata; class Aves; order Passeriformes; family Sylviidae; genus Cettia; species Cettia cetti. Next base: position 99,332 of record VZUI01000492.1, on the reverse strand, counting down.
CAGGATCTCAAAGCAGCTGAGCTTTCACACCTCTTGGAAGAAGAATGAGAATGGAACTTGCCAGTCCAGGCAGCATATAAACCCAGGGCAGACAGACTACCTGGGACAGCAGCTTCAGCACTGGAGTGGGGAGAGATGTCTGTTGAAAACAGAGTAAGCCACTCCTGAGAGGCAGAGGCGTTGCTAATGGCCCACAGCTAAGGCAGTGATTAACACAGCACTCATTTTATTTGCATTTTATTCTATTCTTTTAAAGCTGTATGGGGAAGACAAACTTCTGGGGTCAGAGAGGAGCAGATTTTCAGCACCATGCTCAGTTGAATGGATGCACAAATCCCATTAGCAGTAATGGAAATCCATTGTCTAACCCAAGTAATTGAAATTGTGTGCTGAATTTGCTTTCTTCCACTGTACTAGGACTGAATCTTGCCTCTTGGGTTGCTGTTGGTAAATAAAATGTTTTGTTGCTACCAGGACTATGCATAAAGGGAATGCAATCTTCCAGATTTGAGGGTGTAGTGCAGGTCTGCAGCTGCAAAGTATTCATCAGGACTTTTTGGAAAAGGTAATTTTCCTGGGGATGCTGCCAGAAGGGAGGTGCCAGGCTGTGTGTGGAGCATCAGCTGGTGTCCAGGAGATTTTATTCACATGGCTCATCTTTCTTTGTCGCTGAGGCAGGATCACACCTTCCCCTGTGTTTTCTAAAAAACTACCACGGTGCTGCCCTGCTGTGATTAAGGACATGAGCCTCCAGGCCAAGAATTGCTACTTTTAAAAAAAAATTTAACTAGATTTAACTGGCCACCTTCTTCTTTTGGTAAAACTGGTTCTTCCTTCAGGGCTACTTTGGAAGTGCTCTCAGCTTCCAGTGGGATTTTAATGTAGGCCAGGTTTATGCAAGTCAAGGGCCATATTGTCCTGCAGCACCAGCAGGCATAAAGTCACTCCCTGGAGTGAAAATCCACACAGAAGCATGTTGAACCAACAGGGTCATCCCTATCAGCCAGAGCTGAGAGTTTCACAGCAGAGTTATCTTGATGGGACATTCAGTTATGTTATAATCTTAATTCTTTTGTGTTTGCATGGCTGATTAGCCTATCTGTGATTTTCCTTGGGTTCCTGCAAGATTATGGTTTCATGTCCATCTGCTTATTCTGGCCATTTTCTTCCAGTCCTCTGGAACACCCATAGCATTCCATTTGTCAGAGGTCAGCGCTGGATGATGCTGGTGAGTGTCAGGGAAAATGGAATAAAAACTGTTGCCTGGTGGTTTCTCTCTCCATTATTCTGCTGTGAGTTCCAGAAATGATCAGGTGCAGTAAAAAGTGCTGCTTGCAAAGTCTTTTATCTCGTGCAAAGAGAGATCTTTGGAGGCTCATCACTCCACAGCTCTCTCTTGATTTGGGACATCACTGATCAATGCCAATGTCAACTTTCTCAGGGCAGTTTTTAAAGCTTTAATTTTTCTGGCAACTCTAGCTTATCAACTTTTATAAGGGTGCTTGTGTTCCAAGTTTGACACTTATTTTCCATGGATGAACGTTATATCTTCACAGCAGCCTGTAGCTGAGTGTAGGAGATTTTTTAGATCATTACTTCTGGGGAAGACTTTGACTCAAGTGTAGTAGCTGAGGAGATAATTTGGTTGCCCACAGATTTATTTAGGCTGAGATTCTGGCATAGATTTGACTATAACTAGGTGTTATTATGTTATTATGCTTTCCTTGCCCTGGTAAAAGCAATTGCTGCCTTGGCCATACTGGTCCAGCTCTTGAGGAATCCCAGGCTGGCCCTGTGTGCACAGTTGTAAACAACAAAATAACTGTGTGTGCCTGAGAGGCAAATGAGCTGTTGCTTTGCTCACCCCAAGCAGTCAAGACCTTCTGTGCCCTTAGCACTACAACATGTGTTATTTTGATATAACTGCATTGAGGGTAGAGAATGTGCAGCGATGGGGAATGGCTGAACCCAAAGGACTCGCTGTACCTTACTAAAAATAGCTCTTTTTTAATCAAAAAACCCTGTATTTTTTGCAGTTCTGTTAGGGGAGTGATAGGACAACTCAACCAAATGTATTTAAAATGTGGGCTTTGGGATGGTGCTGGAGATAGAAACCTTGTTGTTTCTATCTATCCAGTGGATCCAAATGAACACTTGGCATGGATGATCACAGAATGGCTCATGTTTGAAGGCACCTTAAAAATCAGATAATTCTACACTCCTTGCCAAGGGCAGGGACACCTTCCACCAGACCAGTCACACCCATCAAATCCATATTTCTCCAATTTAGCAACAAGGATGTTGTGCAGGAGAGTGTCAAACCCTTTGCACAAGCCCAGGTCGGTGTCACTGCTCTTCCTTTGTCTACCAGCACTGTAAGCCCTTCCTAGAAGGCCACTAAATTTGTCAAGCATGATTTTCCATTAGTGATGCTGTGTTGGCTGTCACCAACCACCTCCTTATTTTCCATGTGCCTTAGCACAGGAAGGAGCATCTGCTCCATGATCTTGAGGCACACCAAGGTGACACTGACTGTTCCTGTAGTTCCCTGTGTCTTTTTTTCCCCACCTTTTTGAAAATGGGGGTAATGTTTCCCCTTTTACAATGAGTGGGAGCTTCAGTGGCGTGCCACAACTTCTGAAATATGATGGAAAGTGGCTTAGTCACTCCCTCTGCCAGTTCCCTCAGAGCCTGAGAGTGTTCTCAGCAAAAAAAATGCAGAGGACAGATTGTGCAATCACTCCTCTCTAGGAGGGGCAGGATTGGAGAATGAGTGATGTTTATAAATATGGAGGGGATGATTATTTTGATATTTAGAACTGAGAAATCAGATACCAAAATACAGAGATGAGATCAAATTTAATTATTCTTTTCAGAACACCTTGGAGAGGTTTGTCTTCATTTCTATATTCATTTAATAATCTGCATAGCACAACACAAGTTTGAGGTGTTTATGGTACCAGATATAGTAAATTATAAGGCAAGGCCAATTTAGCTTGATTAAATTGATATCAAGTCTAGGTACAAAAGATGAAACTTTGCTTCTGGCACTGTCCTTTAGTGTTCTGATTTGCACAGAAACATGTTGGCTGAAAAAATAGCCCTGAATCTTTCCCAGGTCTGTCACAGGCTGTTGTGCTCCACTCCCATTTTTCCATGTGGCTTTCTATTTTAAACAAGGTTGAATTTTGGTGCAGGGCACTAAATACATGTGGTGTCACTGCACACTCAGGGAAACTGCCTCTGTATTTGCTTATGCATTTAAAGGAAGTTAATTGCATTGCCAGTTGCTTCATTTGATCTTTTTAAAGGATAAACACAGTCCATTGTGGTTCATGCTACAGAGTGAATCAGGATTTTTATGAATGTGAACAAGGTATCTTAGTCACTTAAGAATGAAGATTAGCATTTCTGAAATCCATTGAAGAATAAGTGTTGTCAAAGTTCAAAATTTAAAAGCTGCAATTAAAATATTGTATTTATTGTATTCTATGTATTTTTTTTAATCTGTCATCCCCCCACCCCTTCCTCAATTCTAAAAGGAATGAGAAAATAACAGAGCAGTAGTTCTTTCAGAGTGAACCCTTGTCCCTAGTGCAGGCATGATTTAATGCATATTGTTTCTTATGCCAACTTAATTCTTCTAACTTTTGGCATGCCCAGAGTGTGAAGTCAGTCCAGATTTCAAATGCTTTTTCATTTCCAAAAGGGGGTGTGATTTATATGTCCTGCAGTGACTAGCAGAGCCAGGCTCAGGTGAGGGGAGAGGTAAAATAAGGACACACTCTCAGCAGACAGCTGTTGCTCCAAGGTGAGGTTCTTGTCCAGGTCAGGAGCTGAGGGGGCCTGAAGCTGCTTGGTGCCCTTGGTGTAGCAGAAAATTTTGGATTCTTACTGAAATGGCTGTGAGGACTCTGAAGTTATGTGCAGGGTTTCTGTTGTGGCTTTTAAGCAGTGTCCTGGGTAGCTGCACATACAAATTACTTTGACTTCAGTGCTCCACAGTCCTGCCTACACACTTAATGTGGTGCATTGCAAGGAGGTGCTAATGGCACCACGTGAGAAGCCTGTGCAGGAATGGCTTCTGAACACTGCAGCTAAACAAAATGCCCCCAATTAATATCATTATTATTTTTTCTGTAGAGGGGAGGCATTGCAGCAAGCAGGTTTTTACAGATAACCTCCAGCTCTCTGCAGACACAGAATCACTTTTGTGGGCGTGCTCATCTGAAGGTATTAAGTTCTGCTTGAGCTTTGCTTTCTGCATGGAGTAAATCCCTGGTTTTAATCAAATGCCCAAAATGTCAGTATTTTGGAGAAAGAAGTAAAACAGAGGGGTTTTTAGTTAAGGTTAAGAATAAACTTTCCAGGAGTGTGTGAGGAAGATGCTGTGGGTTTGATTTACAAAGATGCTTAACTGGTTAAATTAGGAAGGGTGAGAGTTACAGAAATATCAGGGTACCTCATTCCCACACATTTTTGACTTTTTCCTGTCATTCTTACTAGGGGCTGCTGTGACCCTTGAGGGGCTGCAATATTTTTTTGCATAAGCAGCCCAAAACTTCACAGGCACAGATTTATCCAGAGAGGCAGCTTCTCCTGAGAACAGCCTCCTACAGCTTGTCTCAGCAGTAGTATTTGCTGAGGGATGTCTTGGTGGGTGAAGTCCTGCACTTTGTGTAGCTTGGATCCTGCTCAGATGGCTTTCTCCTGGTTGGTTGTTCCTTTGGAAGCGTGTCAGGTTTTGTTTTTCACCCTGCAGACCACGCCACGTGCCGTGGGAAATCACTGCATAAAGAGGCTGCTGCAAAGCCAAGTGCAATGGTTCCTGCAGTGGTTTCTCACTTGAGTAATGTTTTCAATGCCCTTAAAAGCTTTGGTGTTCCACGCACACACTTTATATAGGTGCTTTGAATCTTCTGGTGGGAGGGAATTTCGCCCACTAGATAGTACTTCATGTTTAAAAGTGCTGATCCTCCAGAACACTGCCTACTAAGCGAGTGAGCAGGAGTGGAGGGAGCTGGCTGAGATAGCAAGGTGTATCCATGCCATCTACAGGTGGAAGAATGAAGCTGGGAATGTGCAACCTTGGCATCTCCCACTGGAGATGGATCCCGCTGCCGTGGCAATCAGCTCTGCCCTGAAGGGAGAGGCAAGGGGGCAGAGCCCCATCCATCCTTCTGGTAGTGGCAGAGGGGAAGCAGCAATTTTGTGGTGCAGGGGTGACTCCTGTAAGAGCAGGACTGTGGGTTCTTTATCTTCTTTTCTGTTAGAGGCAGGATTAAATTCTCGAGAGACAGTGTTTGTGTTCAGACTCAGATGTTTGTTAATTCTTATCTGTAGTACAGCCTCACTGCTTGTAAGTTCTAGCTAGCAAAGTGAAAAATGTCTCTGTCTCAACCTCTTACAAGGTCTTTTAAGCACAAATTGGCCAATTATGAAGTGACACCTGAATTATTTTTACTTTTAAACAAATAACCAAACACCCATGGCCCACAGTGCTGATTTTTCTACCCAATTACAAAACACCACCCAAACCCATGGAGAAGAAGGTGGAAAAGGGGAACTTAGCCTACGCCCTAAAACCTCCATCTTGCTTTATGTATATTATTATATTCTAAACCCTTAAACTCTTAAGTTTTCCACCCTGTGATGTCACACACTTCTATCCAAACTGCACACCCACAATCCCAGGGCTGTCACTCAGTTTTGGGAGCTGTTCCATGGCCTCAGGTCAATGCAGGGTTTGCTTGGGGGTCAGAGCCTGTCAGCACAGAAATCTGGAATTCCCAGTGCCCAGGGTTCCATTTTGTGACATTTGTGTCCCTCTGTCACCTTGGCAGGAGATGTGAGGGGTGCCCAGCCGTGGGGGCTTAAGGAAAGTCACCCCAAACCAGGCAGCTGGTGGAGGGTGCTCATAAACCCCTGTGCTCCAGGGGACAACGTGAGGGTGTTTTATCAGTAGGGAAGGGGCAGGAGGAAGTCAGTGCAGCCCAGGGAAGAGAGAACCTTTTAATTGACCGCCAAACCATGATCTTGGAAACCTGAGGAGAAGAGGCATCAGTATGTGTGTCAGCACAGATGGGCAGCAATCCTCCCTGGCTAGACAGCAACATGATTACTTCTGGAATAATGTCAACAACTTGGAAGTGCAGTAAGCTGATTTGGCCTGTTTCAAATGAAGAGAGGAGGTGGGATGCACCTCCTCCCCTCATTTATTCAAGCTGTTTCATTTAAATAGATTGTTCACAGCTGTTTTTTAAACAGGAGAAAATTAAACCTGTACCTCTGTTTTGAAAGATTTACTTTCATTTTGTTATAGCCTATTCCAAAATAAGGTCAAACTGAGGACAAATACCATCTTAGCCATTTTCTTTGCACTTTTCCTAATGTTTTTGTGATTTTTTTCATCTTAGCCTAGGAGATCCTAGCAAAAAGTGTGGAGTGGTTGATAGGAAATACAACTAAATATTATAAATTTTATCAGAAAAAAAGAAATTATGTTATCAGGAAGATTTCACTTAGGAACAGTTCAGTATCTGCAAAACATCTGGAACCAGTCCTGCACATCCCATTGTGGGACCTCACCTCCTGAGCAGCATTCAGGGCTACTGATGGAGCACCTGAGCTGCTCACCTGTGCCCCTTTGCATGGAGTTGATGCAGTAGATTTTGGTTGGCCCACAGCTGTAGGGTTTGGCTTTGTGGGGGTTTGGGGGTTTTTTTGGTCACCCTACTTGTTATGCTTCAGATAAACTCCAGCATTTCTTCTGAAAAGGAACATGCACTAAGCTGTTGAAAAATTTTGGGCAGACAAGATTAGAGATGTAATATACAGTGACTGTGTGATGTGTGATTCCTACTGATATTCTGCCTCAGGACTGTTTTCTGCTGCTGGAATGCAACTGTTGATGGGCATGGTCTCTGCTCTCCCCACTTCAGTTGTGCAATCTCTTCTTGGCTTTGGAGCAGCACCTCTGTTTTCCTGTGCAATGGCAAGGGCCATGTGAATGAGGTGTGTTTTGTAAATGAGGTTATGTCAGTACACTCTGATTTATGACCATAAGATCACAGTCTTGTCTCAACTTCTTTGAACAACTTATCCTGATGGCATCTACTGTATCTGGGAGGAGAAACAGCACCTTAGCTCAATTTATAATAATTGCATTTCCTTCTTACGTGCCTGGATCAAACTTTTGATGCTTGTTTTGCAAGAGTTTAGGAAAGGCAATCAGCAATACCACGGCCTGATGTACAGCACATTTCAAACAATTAGTATGACATTCTCTGAATTAAAAATAACTAGTAGCATAAATGATCAAAGTGGTTTGTCAAAGAAGAAACATGTGTGCTGACTGAAAACCTTTGAAGGCACCAGCCCATTAACACCCATTAAATGGATGATTTCTGGGGCTGTGCTGGAAAGCAGGCTTTGTGGGCATCCTCCAAACACCTTGGGGTATGTAAATTTTATCCCTGAGATGCTGACAATCAGTTAAAAAGCTCTTTGGTTTATCTTACCTTCCTTACCCCCATCTGTCCTGCTTTTGGAAGTGCAGCACTTTGGCTGGAGGCTGCAGAGTGTGCAGATTCTGTGTCCAGAGAGGATGTGAGTGTGTAAACAATCCATTTAAATAATTGTTTAAATCCTTTATCAGCATGGGCTGACTGACACTCCAAACCACGGGCTCTAACAGGGAAATTCTGGTTATTCAAGCACATCTTCAGTTGCCTTCCCAGTTGCTGGTGGAAAGAGGAGGTGAATGACTGCAGACAGCAATTGTCAATGACAGAAGGATTTAGCAAGAGACCTCAAGCAGCCAGCAAATATCTGGTGTAGAAAGCAATAGAAAAACAGAGATTTAGCCCCAAAGCTGTAGGTATGTTCTGCCATTAAGATATTTTTATTCTATCTGCTCAGCTCTATCTCCACTGCATAAATATTCCTACCAACCCTTTTAAATGTAGGCAAATTAAGGGCACGCACTGAACTACTTGTTATTAATATCTCAGCACTATTTTCTAATTCCCAATTCATACTTGAAATGGATTAAAACTGCTAATCCTTGACAAGGCAGCAAAATTTGATGCTAATTTATTGATGTGCTCTTTCAAGAAACTTTGTGTTTCTTGTCTATGAATTAAATTTAAGCAGAGCATCCAAGGCCCTTTCCAAGGCAGAGAGTAGAGAGGGGAGCTCTGTGTGCTGACACACCACATCCTTGAGCTCAGTGTGCCTGGGGAGGGGTTATTTTGTTCCTGAAAGGATGTTTGTGCCTCCTTAGCTGCCTCTCAATGCTGCCTGTGCCCATGGCTGCTCCAGCTCATACCTTGGCTCACCTTGGAGAGGGCTTTGACCTCTTCTTTCCCTCAGCTTTTGCTCCTGTTCCCAGCCCAGGCTCTGCTCTGCACCGTGGGTGTTTTCAAGGAGCTGCCCCAGATGTGGGCATGTCACTGCTCAGCCTGGAAGAGGCTCTGTTGTTCTGCTGGGAATTGTTTATGTCCTTGCACATTTTTCTTTACCTTGCAGCTTAATTTTGATTTTAGCCCTGTACATTTGTTAGCAAAGTGCTGCTTTGTCAAAAGGAAGTGGATTATTTTAGAGTATTGCAATTACATGGCAGCTGTTGCCTTGGTTGTTGTCTTGTCTGGGAAAGAGTAAATGCTGGAAGCTCAGAAAAAAACCTGCCACAGGAATCTGCTCTGTGCCCTTCTTAAAACTGAGCAGAGCTTTGCTGGAACCAGCCTTTTCCAACCCCACTTTTACAGCTCTGGGAAAGGCAACAGGAATGTGCTCCCATGCCAGGCTCAGCCCTGCTGGGGTGGCTGTCCCAGGAGAAGGAATCATTGGAAGTTTGGGTAAAGCAGGTTTCCAACAGCAGCATCCTGACCATGGCTGATGTTCCAGAGCCCTGCACGGGCACTGAGGCATCAGGAAAGGTTCCTTTGGGTGGTTGGATTTCTTGGCAAACCCAGTTCTGAGGGTTTGACATTTCTGCCTTGTGTAAGGTCAACAATATGAAATTTTTGAAGCCATTTCATGCCACCACTGCCTCCTTCATCCTGTTATCCTAGATTTGTTTGTTTGTTTGTTTGTAAACATAAAAAAAGAGTTGTTGGTTTTAAAAACACCTCATAATTTGACAGATAAGCTTAAATGAAAGTTTTTCTGAAGAATATTTTTAAAATGGCAATTATCACCTCAGACATTTCTGGTAAACTGACAGCAAGTTTTATCAAATCTAAATGACTTTGCAATTAACAAAGGCAACTTGCAAATGAACCCAAACAAAAGTTTCTGACAAACTGACCACAATAATGCTCTTGCTAGCTCTGAAAAAAAAATCCTTTATTTAAGACAACCTGTGATTCCAGGGATCATGCTAGGAAGCAGCTGTCTTAATGCAGAGATATTTTTAAACCCAAGAACTTCTGTCTGACTGTCCTTCAAGGGTTCTCAATCAGTCCAGTGAAGTTTTGGAAATTTGGGGGAGAGTGAAACTTGTAATTCCCAGACACTGAGGCTGGGTTGATGGGGTTGGTAACTGGTGGGGGTCGTGCTGGCACAGGGCTCTGCTGCTGGTGGATGGGAGCTCCTGGCAGTCATTTTTCATCCTGAGTCCCAACACTTCCCCACCTGTCTCAGAGACAGGGGGAGCTCAGCTGAGTTTCCTGGAATGCACTGCCCTCTCCCCAGAAAACAGCTTTTAAGTGGGAAAAGCAAATGGTGTCTGAGCCTGAGTGTTGAGAAATGATTCCTGGCAGATCCTGAGCCTGAAAAGTTAAACTCACACTAAATTTTCTCAATATAGTGTTTGTTTCAGTGCTAATAAAGCTGTGTGCCAGGAAGAGGACAGGACTGGATCTGCCTGGCACTTGAGGCAGGTTTTGACAGCAGGCAGAGCTGGCTCCCATTTACACTGCTGAAAATTCTCTGACAAAGAGCCACTGGCTAAGACACGTAATGTTAATTACAGATAATGTCGGCTGAAATACCTGGAGGAGAGAGGCAGTAGCTGCAGTCTGTAGAATCCAAAGGGACTTGTTCTGAGTGGCATTAATTTTTAATGCTTTAATCAGGATAAAATCCCTCTACAAAGTCTTAAGGGGAGTAGGAGTAGTCTGTTTAATTTTTTGAATATGACCTGAAGGAGAAAGCAATAATTTCAGCAATCTCTAGTGATGACAAAGTTCTTAACTGGACAACAGGAAAAAAGAAACCCCTCAGTTTTACCCAAGACATTTAAAATTCAGCTGAAGGCATACAGAGACCACCAATCCCATTATCTTTATAATCCATTCTGTAAGATTTAAATCTCTTGCATGCTCTTTTTCTTTTTTTTCTTTTTCCAAGTGAGACTTCATGCTGCCCCGATAGACACTTCCCTGCTAAAGCTGGAGGGGTTTTGCCTAGGAAGAGGCAGGTTTGTCCCCTCCCCTGCTGCTACCCTTGTGCAGCCAGGGCTGTGCTGAGCTGTGTGGGGAGCACAGCATGGAAGGGGAGCAGGGACAGGGGATCTGCACCCCCAGCAGCTCCTCATCCTGCTCTGATGAAATCCTTCCTCACCAGAGCACAATGGGGCATTAATAACCTTTCAAAACCTGGAGCTGTATTCTACAGGTGTGCAAGGCATATGGCTTCTCCCCTATTAGCAATGCAAATTTAATCAACTGGAATAATATTCAAAGGGTTGGCTCAGCACGAGCCAACAGCCAACAAGCAGTTGTCACTTTCCCCTGCTTTTGACAAACATAAGAAAGATCTTTGATTAAAACTCCAGTTCTCCTTAAAACTGATATCCCTTTGAATGAAAGGAAGCAACATCCTCTAGAAGTTCTATTGTATTTCTGCTGTCACTTCCCGAGAAAACTGCTTTTTATGTCCAGATTTCAGCAACATCAGAGAGAAAAATCTGTTACTTTCCAGTTGAAAAGCAATCCCTGTCACCAAACGTGCTGGAATTCAGCAAAGTGACAAAGTTCAGCTTGATCTGCATATTTTCCCATGTGAGACTTTTATTGCATTTCAATTTAATTTCGTAGCACGACACTGTTTGTTGTTCCCTGGCTCTTGCTAACAGCCTCAATATGCTGGATGTCTTCTCCTCTGTCTGTCAGGCAGTGTCAGGTCACTGGGTTTGCAGACTTCACTGCAGAGCAGAAGTCTGAAGTGTCTCAGTGCCCTTCTGGCTGGAGCAGCACAACCTTGATAGCCGTGGTGGAACTCCTGGGAGGCAGCAGGAGTGCTCACCTTTGATTTATGTCACATCACAGGTGCCACAGCCCAGCAGGAGATTCCCTTTGCTGACCCCCTCCCAGCTTAGCAGAGTGGCACGGTGCTGGAAGGGGATGTCCTTGTCCCTCTGGGTGTTTTGGGGGCTTTCCAGTGTTTCTGAGCCACCCAGTGTTGGCTGTGCCATGCCCCTGGATGGGCTGGGGATGATCAGAGGGTGTAGGAGAGCTCAGATGTTGGAATCTTGGGCACTGAGAATTCCAGATTTCTGTGCTGGCAGGCTCTGACCCCCAAGCAAACCCTGCACTGACCTGAGGCTGTGGAACAGCTCCCAAAATTGAGTGACAGCCCTGGGATTGTGGGTGTGCAGTTTGGATAGAAGTGTGCGATATCAAAGCTTGAAAAACTTAGAGTTTAGGGTTTAAGAATACAGTAATATATAAAAGCAAGATGGAGGTTTTAGGGCAGAGGCTGAGTATTTTTCACCTTCTTCTCCATGGCTCTGGGTGGTATTTTGTAACTGGGTAGAAAAGTCCACATTGCAGACCCCGGGTATTTGGTTATTTGTTTAAAAGTAAAAATAATTAAGGTGTCATTTCATAATTGGACAGTTAGCCCTTAAAATGCCTTGTAAAGAAAGAGATAGAGGCCATTTTTCACTTTGTTAGCTGGAACTCACAGCTTGTGAGACTGCAATATAGATAAGAATTAATAAAGATCTGAGTCTGAACATGAAACACCATCTCCCGAGTATTTAATCCTGACTCTAACAGAAAAGAAGATTAAAAAGCAACATTCCTCAGTGACCTGGAAGGCAGGGAGCAGGACTCCAAAACACCTGGGAAGGAGGACAGAAAGGCTGAGCAATGGTGACAGCTCCCAGAGGTGCTGCAAGAGGCAGATGGAGGCAAACTCCAGCCCTGACTGCAGGAGGCAAAGCCCTGGGGCTCCACAGCACTCTGAAGACCAGACTGGAAGAGAAAGAGAAAGGGTTTCCCACTGCAGCTTTTTAGGTATTTATTTGAAGCACTCACCACCTCCTTCATCCACATTTATCCACAATAATTGTGACCCAGCAGCCATTCCTGAACATTTCCAAGGAGAATGAGGATTATCCCCACCTGGGGCTTGCTGCAGCCCTGGGAGAGCAGCACAGGAGGCAGGAGCTGAGCCCAGCACTGCCCATCCTGAGCATCCCTCCTTGCTCCTTCCCAAAGTTCTGTGACACATTCCCTCCTGCTGCACTTCAAAGGGTGCAGGTCTTCAATATGTCACTCACAGAGCTTTTATTTTTGTTTTCCTGGCACAAAGTACACTTCAGCACCTCTTCTTGCCGTGTTACTTCTTCCTCTTGCAGGGAAGTGTGAGTGCCTAAACATCTGTGTTGTGATTCTGGGGTTGTGGCTTGGTTTGGTTTTTTGGTTTTAATAGAACTTGTTCAGCACTGACAAGCAGTGAGCAAAGACTCTTTGGGCACTTTAATTCCCTTGATTGCTGATTTTTGTTTGCTTCAACCTCTTGAAAAGCAAAGCACTTCTTATCTCTTCAGAAGAGATGAAGCCATTTCTTCAGCTGCAGCCTACTTTAAGGGTGTTTTTCTGATGCCTGTGTTTTCCCCTGAGAAAACATGAAACACAATGCAAGGAGTTTAAGCAAAAAGCCAAAGTCCTTGGACTCCAAAGGCATCAAAGCTGAGCTACTTTCCTTTGAAAATAATCTTGGGTGGGCTGTGATTATTCCTAGGCATTTATAATGCCACCCCTCACACAGGTTTTATCCTAGCTAATTTTGTCTTGTATTTCTTGATGTTTTTGTCTATTATTTTTTACTTTTGATGCTAAATAAGCTCAAATATGCTCCCAGGAGAAAATCCAGCTCTGGGAGATGGTGCAGCTTGGGACCAGGCAGCCCTTGTGGGGAGCCCAGTGTTCCCCAGCCCAGCAGAGTGGCTTCTGCACTGGTTGTGTGTACCAGCAGATCTGTGTGTCCCCTTGCTGCCACCACCCTGGCTGTCCTCTCTCCTCTGTGCTCTAAATCAACTCCTAAATAGTTCTTGTAATAGATTTTCCCCCTCAGCTTGAATGGCTACAGACACAAGTGATCCTGGCTGCCCTCATGAGCCTTGGTCAGGCCAGCCCAGTAAGGGAGTTCTGATATTTCTGATTTACTTCATGCCAGGAGCAAAATCCTCACATTCCAAAAACCTGTCCTGTCCAATTGGCCTCTAAATACACATCAGGCAAAAAGTTTTCTATTTTCCTACCTAAGTTACCCAAGCAGATTTTCCTGTTACTGCTTCTTTTCTTGTTTTTCTCTCTCTGTGTCTGCTACCTATGCAATCTGCTTGCTTGCATATAGTTACTTCATTACACCTTTTTTGTTCAAATTGCTAGTTTTTAGTTTTGAGAGGTGGGTTTTGTTTTTTTTTAACATTGGCTGTTGTCAGGATAGCTGCAGATGAAGTGAAAGTAATGAGTTCCAGAATAGAAATAATGAGATCAGAAGTAAAAAATTCCCAGCGAGACAAACAATGGCAAAAACCCCATGGAGGGCAGATTTTATTTTTTTCTAACTCACTTCTGATCAGGAATTTATCCTGCTGGTATCAGTGGAGTGAGTATGGTGGATATAAGCTGACCTAGAGAAGAGCAAGCTTCTACTTCCATTGTTTGGAGTTCCTTGGCTTCCAGAAGCCTTTCTGAATATGTTCCTTTTGTGAATTTATCAGGGGTTGGAAGTCTCCAGAGCTACTCCCTGTGACTGTTGTGGGCAGTGATATCCCTGCCTGTGCATGTCAGCTCTCTCTGGTTCCTCTGGAAACGCTGGGGTGCTCCTGTGGGGCTGCATCAGCAGGAATATTCACTCTCTTCACAAGGGGCATGGCCAGGGCTCTGGCACCTGAGAAAGCAGGCACAGGCTCCAGGCAGCTGCTTTGAGGATCCTTCCACCTGGATATGCCCCTTTGTGGAGGAGAGACAGGATCCCAACAGATCCCTTCTAGAAAAGTCAGGCTGGGCTGTGAGGTACCTATGGCTTGGCTAAAATATTCTGTGATAAAATAAAGGAGCAGCACACCTTGGACAGCTGACTGTGAAGTTTCATCCAGTGACAATGATGGAAAAGGGAACTTTTAGAGAAGTTTAAGCTATAGCTGGGGGTGCGGTTGGTTTTATGGTTCCAAACAGGGAGCTCCTGATAGCTAAAACAATGAAGAGTGCAAAATCAGTCACTTTAGGGAGTATCCAAACTTTATCACCCAGCCATCTGGACCAAAAATAAGGGAAAACAGGCAAATTGAAGAAGGTTGTTACTGCTGGTGAGTGCTACAGATGCCAGATTTATTTAGAGCCTGGAGCTGATAGCTGTGCTGAATGCTACACAGCTGATTTGGGTGATGTACGAATACAACCCGAGCTCAAAAACTTCACAAGGCAGTTTTCAAGGTGGAAATGGTTAAGGGGTGCCCTCTACACATCACCAGCTAAGTGGTGTGAGCTCAGTGCTTCAGAGCTGCTGTGCCAGTTGGACAACTGCCAGCTTGTAATGCTGCTCCAAGAGGGATCACTTGCCATGCAGAGTTTTTCCTTTTTCTGTATCCAAACAGCCTCACTTGAATGTTAATTTGTTCCCAGCTGCCTGAGACCCATTTCTGCAGGAAATGTGCCTGCTGAAGGGGTTGTTCCCATCCCTGCTCCACCAGGCTGGGGCTGGAGCCACGTGCCAGGGACGCTGGCTTGCTGCACTCAGGGAGCAATCTGTCATTGGGATATAAAACCTCAGGCCACAAAGGCTTTTCCTTCTTTCCAAGTCCAGTGCTGTGGCCTTGGCATGACAAGGGGCAGCAGCTTTTCTCTCCCATGGGAGGTGACAACTGGAGAGGGCACACGGGAGTGTTTGGAAAGGAAAAAAAGCCCCTTGGGTTTTTGGAGCTGGGTGCTGTGCTGTGCTCTGGTCCTTGGCCAGAGGGGACAGCAGGGACAGTGTGAGTGTGGACAGGTCAGTGTGGGTGATCCAGCCCTTGTGGGCTCAAGGCTAAAGCCACCAGGGTTCCTGTGCCATCAGCTCACTGCTGCCACAGTGTCTGGGCACCCTGGTCCTTCAGGGCAGGCTGGGGATCCCCCTGGCTCAGAGGGGCCCTCAGAACCTGTTTTCATCCTCCTTTTTGCCTTGTCATATTCAAGGTGGCAAAAGAGCCGACAGTGGCCTTGGCCTGGTTCCAACAGGGCTGTTTGACCTCCCCTTTCCAGGTCCTTTGAATGTTTGCTCTATCTTTTGGTGGAAATATAGAGGGGTTTTCAAGTTCACATGGCAGAAGGGAGGACAACCCTGAACTGCTCAGGGGCTGCAGGTGGGAAGTGACTAAAATACTGATTTAGGGGAGGTGGGAGAGGCAAAGGGTCCCTGCTGGTGAGGTTAATAATGCACAGTGAGCTTGCTGTTCTGTTGTCAGCCTCATGCCAGGGCTCTCAATTCTCTGGGCAAGTGCAGTGAGAGGACTCCAGGCCATGGTAGTGGTAGCTCACTGATGCTTAGTGTGAGGCACTGGGGATGGAAGGGAAGAAATTCCCCCCTCCCTGTGTCCACTTGTGGGTGTGTAAACCATTGGGAAGTCAAAAGGCACAGGCAAATCTTCCTTGGGTGTTTGACAAGGGCTGGGATCTGCACTGAAGCTTCACTGCTTTGATTAGAAGGAACCTAAATAGGTTCAAATGTACCTAAATCTTCCTTCCCCTGCTTAATTCTATATCAGTACTTTTGGATGCTTAAAGGAAAATGCAATTTTTTAGTGTCTGTTTTACCCAAGGAAAAAAAATGGAAGACTGTTCAAAACTTGATTAAATATTTAAAGCACAGTTTTTATTTAGAAAACTGGCACTTTATCAAGTTAAACAACCCATTAAGCTCATAATCATGCTCCATCTTTTGGGGAACAATGCCTTTTGCATCTTTTGAAATGAGTATTTGTCTCATCACTCAGCACACGCAGAGGGGAAAATAATCTTCCATTGCATTGTTTCATTTTACTGCTGACTGAAATAATATTTTCAATACCTTTTTCATTGTTTATTTGCATTCTTTTTTTGACAAGTAACTTACGGAGGGAATTTGAAAACAAGTCCAAAATTGAGATCCCTGATAAGCTTCTGAAACTCCTTAAATATTCAGCTTGAATATTCCTTCATCAGTTGGCTTTGAGTAATTGCTTTTTCACTGCTAGCAGAGGCAATCATTGCATTTAGTAAGTGAGGGTGCACCTTTATTAGAAGTGCAGTTGCCATTCCTTAGCCTCACTGTGTGCACAGGAACTGATTTGAGCAGAATTCTTCTCCTCCCCAGTCTTACATCAAGGAAAATTCTCCTATTTTTATTACCTCTAAAACTAAGGCAGGCTGCTGGGGGTTTTTTTGAATGGTGTGGTTTTTTTGAATTTTTTTGAATGATATGAGATGTGTCATTGCATTCAGAGACTGCAAGATGTGACAGCCTTTTAAAGCCCTGTATCCCTTTGCAAATGTAATCTTGCTCATGGAATGGCTACAAAAAGTAGGTTATATTTGCATTAAGAGACTCACAATGAATGTTTACAGATTAATCTTGCAGTGTGTAAGTACAGCTGTAAAGGATAGTGACTGCAGCAGCAAAGCCACCACTGCACTTTGTGTTGGGAGTGATAAGCTTCTATCAAGAGCTGAACAAAATCTATTGTTTGTGGGTTGGAAGGCAGTTTGATGTTGAAACATAAAGGACATGTAACCAGATCATTCTTTGCTCTGTGCCTCATACTTGGAATTAGAGCCCAGCCTTTCCAAAGCTGTTTCCTGCTACTGCTGCTAGTTCATTGACCACGAGCCCAGGCATTCCCTAGGTTAGATCCTGCCTGTGTCCCAAATCCCTGAGAGCCATCTTTCCTCAAAGTGGACTCGTCAGAGCACACACTTTCTTTGTCAAACCTTTCCCAGGGGCTTACCCAACACAGGGTAGCACCAGCTGAGCTCTCCTGGACCTTTACTGGTGTCACAAATTTTTGGTTTTCTCTTGGGTTTCTTGCTCCTCTGTGGCAGTTCATGTGAGAAGCCTGATCAGCTTGTCCCTGCTTGTTGGTGTTTGATGAGCAGTTGTGCAGTTCAGATCAGCTCCAGGGTCAAAGCCTCTGAGGATTACTGCAACTGCTGGTACTAATTAAGTTTCTTTATACCTATTAATGCCAAGGAAGAGAGCTGTCTGCTTGGCCTCTCATGTTGCCATTGGCTATTTCCAGGTTCTCCTAGTGGCTTTCCATGAACCTCCTTTTTCCCTGGGCAATATAATAGCCATTCCCAAATCCTTCCAGTGAGCAGTGTGCAAGGAAGCATGCTTCAAAAAAAAAATACCCAGAGTACAGGCAAAGTCTCTTACACACGTGGTGAAGTTTGGTTTCTTTCTGAGCTAATCCCCAGTTCACTGAGTAGGAGGAATATTCACAGGTGTCACTGTAATCTGCTGGTTCTTGGAGCTCTGAAATGTTGTTTATGGGGGCAGAATATGTAGTCTTATGCTAAAATAATGCAATGCATCAGTGAGCTATTCTTTTTTTGCAGAAATGAATATTGTTTGTTAGATGAGGTATTTCTTCATCCCAAATTTTCAGAGCACAGTTATTTCCTTGGTGAATATGAGTAATTCACACATATTCTGCTGCATTTCCTGTTTGACTCTAAGGGAAACACTTGCAGCATCCAGCCTAGAGAGTCTGATCCCCAATGGGAGGCTGACATGACCTGAAATACCAAGGAACTGAGGAAAATACAAGAAATATGTAAATACTGCACTTGTTATTGTCAAAACTCATAAACTCATTTAGACTAGAAATGATCATTGAGTCCAAATATTAACCCAGCACTGCCAAGGCTACCACTAAACATGTCCCCAAGCACAACACCCACGTGTTTTAAACCCCTCCAGGGATGGGGGCCCCACCCCTGCCCTGAGCAGCCTGTTCCAGTGCTCTGCAACCCTTTCTGTGAGGAATTTCTTCCTAATATCCAATCCAATCCTTCCCTGACACAACTTGAGGCTGTTTCCTCTTGCCCTACTCTTTGCTACTTGTGAGCAGAGACTGCCCCCCACCTTATCACATCATCCTTTTAGGTAATTGTGGGGAGCAGAAAGGTCCCCCCCAAGCCTCCTTTTCTCCAGGATAAACACCTCCAGCTCCTCTCCACAGCAAACCTGACACTGTTGTGGGATGTTATTAAACACTGAAACACAGGGGTGAGGTGAAGTGTTAGCACCACATTTCCATGGGTGGCAAAACCAAATGAGCACTGTTAAAATGGAAGAGAAACCCCCAGTGATGCAGCAGATTGTAGTGGGGTACAAAATAGGAGGAAGTTTAAGCATGTGTGGATATTTTATAACTCCATCATAGGATGTTTTAAAGCACAGGGCAAGCAGCAGTGAGTAAATATTTAGGGCTATAATTTTTGCTCAGTATTTAGTCATATATTAAATGTTTACAGTGTAATTCTCTCCCAGAATCCAGCCTACAGGGAAGAATATTCTGCTTTTCTGGAAGGTGCTTGTCTAAGTCATAGAAGAGGTTAGGATGTGTTTATTTACCTTTTATGCAAAGATTGCAGTGCTTGCTATGAGGGGCAGGTGGGAAGGGGCTGTCTAGACCAGTCAGAAATAACCCCAGGTGATGACTGGAGGTTGTAAATAAATAAGTAGAGCCCTGGAACTTGTTCCCAACACTGAATATGTTGTGAATTGGGCACTAAAGCAGGAGATGTGTGTGCCCATAAACAAGCCCAGCTATGAGGAGATCTGTGTGCAGAGATGTGCTTGCAGCTGTGATTCAGGGAGGTGGGGAGTGGTTTTGATGCCTCTCACACACTCTTGCTTCCTGTTCTCCTCCTACTTGTGGTGGCCTTTCAAGCAGATTTACTTCCTAAATAAAAAATGCTGGACAGTAAATGTAAATTGCAGTAATGAATTCATTTACTTGCTCCTGTTGTGTTTACTATAGACCTTGAGTAAGAATAGATGCACATTTAGAAAGCCTGGCTGCTTCCTAAATCCTGAGAATGAGGGATTCTATTGGATGCTGAACACTGCAAACCAGTGCATGCATTTCTTGTAAATGTTCAACAGTTCAGACTGGCCATGATTTGCCTTTATTTTCATTGTTACCAGCCAGGGTTGGAAAGCACACAGACACTTTCATTTCCACTTGATCAAATAGAAAATTTGATCAAAACTCAGATGTAGCCTGTTCTGTTATAGCAGATGCAACGTCTGTTGGAGGGACAACATGATCAGGTCTCTGTCACCCAGCTGAAGAACCCATCAGGCTGCACCTGGATTTAGTGGAAGGTTTGATGTGCTGAAGTGCTCCCCAGCATGATGACAGTTTGCAAGGGAAACCCTGCAACCAGGCTACACACCTGATAGTTTCCTAATCAGTGCTGTCCTGCATAAAGGTATGCTGCTGTTTCAAACCCTTGTCACTGCAGTGATGTGGATGTGTTATAACCACCCTCTCCACTTTTTATCTGTCTGTCACCAGCTGGCAGTTGTTGATGATTTATAGGATTAGATTTCAGACCTCATTAACCAACATAAGAGCATCCATGTGCTAATTTCATCCTGTCAAATATTATTTGTAATAAACATGCTGGTAATTTCACCCAGTGGGGTTTATTGACTAAAACAGCCACGAGGCAGTGCCCACACACTGATCTGGTGGGTCTGTCATGAGTGAGCAGGCTGGTTAGTACAGCCCCATGTGCTCCTGGAACCCTGCTCAGCGTTTGTCAGATGAGAGAGCCCAATTCAGCAATCCCTGCTGCTGTCAGGGGAATGGTAACACTTGGAGCCCTTCCTTTCCCTGGTAATTCCAACATCTTTAAAAGCATCCTTGTATCACAGCCCTATACATGGGTATTTTCTTTTTATCTGAAAGCTCATGTCAGCACTTGTAGCTTAGGCAACAAAATGTTATTTAAGAGCCTAAGGTACCATCTGTTAGTAAAGCAAGGAAAATAGAAGTATCTGAAGGCACAGCTGGTCCCATGGCTCCTGCCTTTGGGTGCCAGGACCCCAATTTCCTTTCAGTAATGTTCTACACTTGCCCCAAACAATGGAGTGCTTGGAGGTGACATTCTCAGCCTGCCTGATGCTCTCCATGCCACCCAAGCCCACCTCCAGTGTGTAATTTTTTTTTTTATTTTTTTTTTCAGGAAGCAAGGCAAGGTTATTAATCCCACATCCCTGCTTAGGGCAAATCACTGTTGCCAGGAAAAGCTCCATTCAAACAGTGCTTGTCTCACAGCCAGCTCTAGGGAGTCAGAAACCAGTGAGCAGGAGCTCCAGAGAGCAGCAGGGCCACAGGACAGACCTTGTTCTGCTTCCCAGCTGGCCAGGGAGACTGGATGCTGAGAGCATCCCTCACCTTAGGCTGGGACTGAAATTTTCTCTGCTTCAAAACAGCTACAGTCCATTATGACAATTGTAAAACCAGAAGACAATCCAGATTCTCTGTGATGGCAGTGCTGGGGTCAAAGATAGAAGGTTGTGCAGGAGAAGGCTGTGCATGCAGGGCCAAGGACACACAAGGGGCCTGTGAGCCCCAGCCTGTGCCTGTAAAACCAGAGGGGAAAGGTTCTGGGGGAGCTGTCTCCTCCCCAGGCTGCTGCTGGGGGTGCTTGGGGCAGGAGCCACCTCCACCACATCTCACACTCCCACTTTCACTGGGCACAGGGTGAGGAATGGGCATCAGAGCACTGAGGGTTTGTTACAGGGCTCAGCACTGTTGTACCAGCCTGGGATGTTTGTTACAAAGCTGTTGGTGCAATATAAATAATAATAAACCCTGCTGGAATAGCAATTCTGCAGTTAGGCCAATTCCCCATGCTTAGAAAAAATTATTTTTATGTATTTATTAAAGTCTGTAACTGCTGTGGCAAGGATTGATGCCACTGGTGCCCATGAGATGAGCAGATCGTGCTTGTCCTGTGTGTTGTTGCTGCTGGCACAGATGGGGAGAGCTCCTGTTTGAGGGAAAGCCCTGCTTGGGAAGGGTTACCTGCTGGGGCTGAGGCTGGGGAAAGCAGCCTGGATGTCAGGAATTGCAATCTCCATCCAAGAGCCCATGATGACTGCTAGCATCCCCAGCAGTCAGGGCAAAGCTAGCTTAAAAGGAAATAAACCTTATGTCGTGAAATGTCATGAACCTCCTGTGCTTCTCTTTGCCACCTCTGATCCTCCAGCACAGCCCAGGCAGATTTACAGAGGGAGGGAGGGAGGCTTTTTCAATGCTGGAGGCTTCTGCCCTGCCTCCCTGTCATGGTGCACTCTCCAGCTGCAGGGCAGGGTGTGTGGCACCAGTCCTGCTCACTCCACCCCAGCTGGGTGCTGCTCCAGCAAGGACAGCCTTGCCTTGCCCCTGCTGTTCCATCACCCACAAGACTTGGCTGCAGTGCCCTGGGTTTTCCCAGATATCAACACTTAGGGCACATCTATCCTGAAGAAAATCTGTCCTGGGCCCTTAACTTGCAATCCAGGTAGGCTGAGCTTTTGTGCTGCAAAGGCACGAGTGGCTTTTATCTGAGCAGGCTAGTTTTGGAATAGCCAGGCTGCTGTGGATTGCATTGGGAAGGAAGATTTTTGAAGTAATTTCCAGGTTCCTTTCCATTTTGCTCCCTGAGCAGCTCTAAAAGCTTTGTTTGGCACATCATCAAAGCTCTTGGGTGGTTTGGCAACCAGAGGAGCAACCAGTTGTCTTGTCCCAGTAGCCAGGCCTCTGTTCCCAGCTCCCAGCTTAAGCTCCTGTGCTGGCTGGGTGCATCTCCTGACACTCACTGAAGCTGTCATGTTGCCAGAAAAATGTTTCAGCAGCTGCAGTCTGACTCCAACTGCTCTTAAAATCCCATTTGCAGGATTTCCTCTGTGCTTTGCAGGGAGACAGTCCTAAGCAGTGTGCTTAGCTGTTTGACAGGCTCTGCTGACAGCTTCAGCAGTGAAACACGGCAGCAAAAGGGCAGGATGGCCCGTGATCCTAAAATATTCTTGTTCCTCTGTGCTTGCCATTGATTCTACTGCTCAATTTCCCAGCAAGACCAAGTCTAAATAATTTGTGGGTAGGGATCTTTCCTGGTAAAAATCACGCACAACCATTCTGCAGAAATGGGCTTGCTTTTGCACTTCGTTGTTGGAGAAGATTTCGGGCATTCTGACCTTTTATGGACTTGACTAATGACTCACCTCCAGTTACTCTCAAGTCTGGAAACTTTCCTCTCTGCAGCTCAAAGGATGTCTGAAAGGTCAACCTCTTGATCTGAGGGGCTGAGTTCAAGATGTCCCAGGATTTCTGCTGGTCATCTCCTGGTGTGCCACCAGACATCCCATTCTTTGCTTTCCCTTGCACAGGGAGGTTTTTCCCTGGCACAGGGCTGGGAGAAGGCCCAATAATCCAGCTGGCTGTGGCACAGTTAGTGAAAAAGCACACTTCATAAAGGACACCTTCATAAAGGGTTTTAAGATGATTTCAGGTGACTTGAGAGCAATGTAAGGTTTATGCAGCAGTTAATAATGTGATATAGGCTCCTTAGAGATTTACTGGTCTCTATAGTCTTGAAGTTACAGTTCTTTCCACTGAGTTGAAAGCTCTGAATATAATGTGCTGAGACTAAACTCTGATGTTTTTTGCAAGTGTGTTTATGTAAATGCCAGAGAGAGGAACAGAGATTAAAACTGCTGAGATTATGCCTGAAGCAAGAGCAAACAGACAGATTTCATGGTTAGGGCACTGAAGAAATGCAAAGTGGCCATCTGCCAAAGGTTCCTGTGAGCTCTCAAACAGTACTGTGAGGTAAAACAATATTGTAATTTAACCAGGGGGTGAGTAATGCTGCTTCTGGCAGCTGCACAGGGCCTGGAAGAATTTGCACAGCCTACACCTATGGATCTTCTCAGGATCCTGTTGGCAGTGTTCCTATGGAAAGGTCAGGTCCTGGTAGCTGGGCAGGGACCCAGCTGTTGGATCAATGTTCTTCTGATATTGACAGAAATTCCTCACCTGAGCAACACCCAACAGAAGCCCCTGGAACAATCCCAAGCACACTTTAATTGGAATATTTGATTTGCTTTTTAAAAATCCCAATGTGTTAAATTACTGCAATGGTTGAGGCAAGGACTGAATGAAATGGAGCTGCTTCATTTGATTAAAAGCTGTAAATTAGTTTTGGAACGGGCTTGAATCTTGTGGGTGGATGGGAATAAACTCTCAATCCCTTTGCTGGTGTGTAGCACCTGGCACCACGGCACTTTGTGCTGAGCTTGCTTGCATCACACGCCTTTCATCTGCATTTTATTTGGCAAATCCTCCCCCTGCCCCTCCCCTTCCTACCTGGGAAATTGCAGCTTTGAGCTGAGATAAAGGCTGTGATTGCTGTGTTTCCAAAAGGCCCCTCCTGAAGTGTGTGCACCACTCAAACACTGCTTTGAGACATCCCTTCCCAGGGCACAGCCACAGCTCAAGGCCAGCTTCACACAATTGTAATTCCGAGTGATTAAAATTTATGGTGGCTAATCTGTTGGAAAGCATATGTTAGAGCAGCATTCAGGTGATCAGCTGCATTATCTGATGACTGCTGGTAACTCTGCTGTGTGATCTACAGCCTGATTCCCAGAGGAAGGTGTTTAACCTGTGGCAGCTTATGAGACTAGAAAGAAATAATAAAACCTAGTGTAGACTTAGGAGGAAAAGATAAAAGTTATTGCAAGGTGGCTGATGAAATGGTGGAGGTGTTACAGCACCAGCAGCACTAATCAAGAACCCTGCTAAGTTGTTGGGCAGCGTGACCTTGGCTAGGAGCAGATATGGAATGAAGATGTCCAGCTCAGGCTAGCAAAAATGCAGGAAAATGAGGAGATAAAATAGCAGGCTTGTAAAACTGACCCTGTTCAAGGTTACCACAAGGGATTTCCAAGACACTTTTTTTCAGAATTTAATTAAAGTGCTTTGAAATTTCTGGGAAGTGAGAAATTGCTTGGCAGGACTGTTGAATTTTGGCACCGTGCAGGCTTGAAGGGTGAACCCTCACTGGTGGCCAGGCAGTGGAAATGTGCTTGGCTGGGTCTCTTTTTGGAAAGTCTGAGGGTTGCCATCAGCAGTGTAGGCATCCCAGGCATGGAGGGATGGTAGGAGGTGGGGATCAGCAGCCAGGCATGGACAGGCTTGGCTTTGGGTGCTGAGGAACATTTCTCTTTCTCACCCTGCCCAGATGTAAATTTCAGAATGTTCTGGAGATCACCTTAGCAATCCAAGCTGGTCACAGCCTGTCTGTGGGGAAGTATCAAACAGTTTATGCCCTTTTCCTCCTGCCTGCCATGCTGCTATCTGTGCTCCCCTTTCTGCTGCTGGGCTGTGTGAGGGGCTGGACTTGGTGCTTCCCCAGGCACACACAGTGAGGACAGGGCATGGGGATCCTCCCATCCCTCCTGCCACCTCTTTGCTGCTCTCATGGTCCCTGGAGCAGGTGTTTTCTAGGGCAGGCTGCAGTTTATCCAGAGGTTCATTCACCTCATGCAGTGCCTCGGGATGAGGTACTCATTCCCCACCCTGAGGCAGTGAATCCAGCAGAGTTTTGCCATTGCTGCTCACTGTGTCTCATTGAGGAGTGCTGGGGTAGCTTTGCTTTAGGAAGAGGAGATGTGCTGGTGAATTAGGAGCAGTGCCAGGCTCCCAAAAGGACTCGTCCTTTCTTTTTAATAAGGGGCTTTTCTTTGTGACCTCCCCATCAATTCTGATAAGCTCTTGTGCTGTCAAAGCTGCACTTGGCTATCTTTCTCATTTTCCATCTGCTTATGAAAAGGGCTTATGAGAGATGAATTTGTAAGGGGAGATTCTGTTGAGGATGGCTGTCCTGTGCAATCAGGCAGGGTTCCCATCTGGCTCTCTCTGGGCTTTTTTTGGTTGGGTTTTCCAAAATTGTGTTTCTGAAAAGGGGAGTAGACCCTGGACATGTATGGCCCAGTTCCTTTCCAAAGGGGGCTTGGGGTCAGGAGGGTTGTAATGGTGAGAATTGAGGTAGCAAAACAAGGTTTATCCCATAAATTTAATTTTCTATCCCTTCCCTGTGTCTACTGGAACTGTACCTGTACTGCTAAGTGGGAACATGGTGGTGCTGCCTAGGTGTGATCACATCAGTCAATCTTTTTATAGCAAGTTTTCTTCAAAAGGCCTAAGGGTGATATCAAAACAATTCATCTTTAAATTTGATCTGAATGCTTGATCATATTAAACTGGAAACTCTTGTTCAAACCTGTCCCAAACAGTCCTGTGAAAGGCAGAAATTGCCCAGCAGATCATCCTCACCATGCCAGCCTTGGAGTGATTTGTTACAGCAAAATCAGGTGCAGGGCTCAATCTCCAGCCTAAACAGAACAGACAATTGGGGATACAAACATCATAAAGCCACCCTAGGACAGGCATCAAGCCCCACTCTCCTCTCTCACTCCCTGCACATCACCTGTGCTTTCTCTACATCCTTTGAGGCCAGGGGGAAAGCCTCACAATCTCCAGGCTGGATGCAGCTGCCCAGCCATGGGTAACTGAGACACTGAAGTAGAAATAACGCCACCACCGACCATAAACTGCCCTTGAAATTTTAATAGGGTTGTTACACCGAGATGAGATGTGCTTTCTAGTTTTTAATGTGTTTATTAAGTTGGCATATATGATTTATTATGTCTTTAATTATTAATTTTCTTGCTCATAAGTGTCTGGGTTTTTTGAAAATTATGAGATAGGGAGGCGTAATGCTATAGCAGGGGATCCTTAAGTGAAATGAAGGGGTTGGCTTTTAAATTCAATTTATATTTATGAGAAACTAATAGAAGATAATTTTATATTATCAAAGTAATATAACTAATCCAAGATGATTTAAAGAATGATGATCAGATAGGTCTGTGAACTGATGTGAGCAGAAACTGAACAGCTGTAGGATTTAGGTCTTAATTGTGCAAAACACTTTAAAACCCACTTTTGTTGGTAGGGAGGTTGTCTTGCATTAAGTCCTAAGTTTGAAGAATGTTACTAAGCATTGCTCAAGGCTACCCAATATTCTGTTTTCTGGGGAGTAGAATTTGATCTAGGGCAAAATTGAATAGATCCAAGCACAATTTCTGCTTGGATTTATTTTCATGAGGCTTCATCTGCTGAGCATTTGCAGGTGATGTATGCCAAGAATGGGGTGAGCAGGGCTGGATTAAATTGGTTTAATTCAAGTTCATAATTTCTGGTGGGTTTTTTTACACCACTGTGGGTGAAAAGAAAGCTCAAGTAGTGGACCTAGCTGTAACAAGCAGCAATTGTCATTCAGCCAAGGAAAAGAACGAGTATTATCCCACTTCAGTAAGTTGCAAGCCCAGGGTACAATCAACATTTTTATTAGTACAGGTGAGAGGTTCTGAGCCTGCTTGTAAGTGTACAGTAGTTACTTGTGCACTTTGAGCTCCTTACTCAGTGCTGTGTCTGACTGAAGTTTCCTAATGAAGTAATTCTGAATTAACAAGTCGTTGCAAGTAAATAAAATAAATCCGTCTGAATCCCTTGCATTAGATGTTCCTTTAATTCACAGCAATTTGAATTTTTTTGGTAAAGAGTGTGCTGTAAGAGGACAGCAATGCTTTTACTCTGTAATTCCATTTCAAGGGGGCAAAAAGCAACAATATTTGAATCCTTGTTTCAAACCACTTCCTGACAAATAAGTTTTTCCTGATATAAATAAAGGAGTTGTCAGAATTCACTTTTCTCAAATGTCAAGGTCAGCTAGATGTTTGTAAATTAGTTCATGCCAAGAGAAATTAATGAACCAGTAAAAGACAGATAACAGAGGTTTGGCCCTGTGAACATGCTGTTTAATCATCTGAGAGTCCACTAAATATCCTTTTGATTACTTTCTTGATGTTACTTCTTTATACAATTTGAATAAATCTCAGTCACACCTCATTTTTCTAGGAGAGACATCTCCACTTAGGTCTTCTTGCAAGCTTTTTTAATTTTATATTAAACAAATATAAAGTTCTATAACCAGTATGTGGAATAATGATAGCAGCTATTCTGCAGACATTTTACATACAATAGAGGTGTAACATGAAACAGGAATACAGGTTAAAGGGGGTTTTAAGAAGTAATCTATTGAAGGGAATGGGTAGCTCTGGTGGACTTTGCAAGTGCTAAAGGGTGATAATTTCCCAAAGATTAATACCCCAGATGCTGTCACAACTACTAAAACATCCCACCCACATTCTGAAGAAAAGAGGAATAAGGATTTAGTTACAGGCATCCATGGAAACTTCATCTCAGAGCTCTGAGGATCCCAACAGACCCAGAGCAGGCAGACTCCCTGCCACACACTGACAGGAACAACTGAGGTCTCTTTCCTCAGCTAGCTCAGTCTTTCAGACTTATTTTTAATTCTGTGTCATCACCTTCATGTCTTTTCATGGGCTGTTTTTCATTGCCTCTCACTGGAGAGGCAACAGCAGTGTGGTAGAGGCTGTGCAACTTTTGCCTGAGGTTTTCCTGATGACAGCTTCACGACTGGGCTGTTTCCTCTCCTGCTTTATTGCACTGCATTCCTCTCAATTTTCATCTGCACACCGAAAAATGACAGGCACTGACTCATGAAAATGCAGATTTCTTTTCCTCTTCCCATTCCAGCTTCATTCTTTCATAAGAGGGGAACTGAGGTTTTAAGTCAATAGCTTGACTACATCTAATGTGAATTGATGGTAGATGCAGGCAGCTTAACACAGCGTCTCAGCTCCCTCACTTCTGCTGTGATCTCAAGAACATTCTTCAAGGGGAGAGTCCCCCAGGCATGGGCTGCTCTGCTGACACCCCAAGGGATGAGCTGAGGCCTTCTGCTGTTCTGGCTGAGGATGGCAGAGGTGTGGGAACAGCAAAGGGATCAGGGCAGACCGTGAGGACCTTCTTCCCACAGCCTCAGGAAGGGGACGTGGCCAGCACCTGGCCCGAGGGAGAGGCTCCCCTGCACAGCTCTCAGATGCAAAGAGGAATTTTTCCCTCTCTCCAGCCCTTCCTGTGCTGCCTGGATGTGGCAGCCAGGGCTGGATCACAGACCTGGCCAGGCCTCCCCATGTGTGGAGACCCAAGTCCCTCCAGGGGTTTGGTGGCCATAGAGGGACACCCCTCCCAGGGACCCTGATGCCAGCTTGCACTTCCAGCCTTCTCCCCTTCTCAAATCAAAATTCCCACTGACCTCAGACTGCCAGCCCATTCAAAGACTTGCAAAAGGAATGAGCTAAGTAAACATGAGATCTGACCTCCCAGAGGAGGGCAGATAATTGAGCACTAATTGGAGCAACATTTTAAAAGCCCTTATGGATTTTATTTGAAGTTCAGTAACTGCTTAAATACCTGCCTCTAGGGCAAGAGGGTGATGCCCATCCTCTCTGGGTTGGTAAGGAGCTCTCTGTGGGCAGTTGTGTTTGGGCACTTTCTGGTTGTGTTTCTGAGAGCTAAAGGAGATGCTGGTTCAGTGATAGCCTGGTTTTGCAACACAGGCATTTTCTAATCAGGACTAAATTGCTGGCAGCTTATTTGAACATGAAGATCACACGTTTGTTTCACTCATCACCAAAGCAACAGGCAAATCCAAAGCAGACAATGGAGCCCATAGTGAAACAAAGGCATTTACAGTAGGTACTGTCAGAGGAGCCAGTGGATCTCATTTCTAATCTCAGAATCATGGAGAATTAAAGTTGGAATGGAGTTATGGTCTCTCCAGTGTCCTTATCTCTTAGATAACAACAGTGGGCAAATCCCAGGAAAAAAAAATCCCAAAACTACGCCCTGTTGTATTCACCTGATCTGTCCTCTCTTGGTGTTCCCCACAGGACATTCCTGCATTGCCTCACAGTTCAAAGAAAGCTGATTATTTAACAGAGAAGTGAAAACGTTTCCCTAATTTAAGTAATTAAATTTTAAGGCAACTGAAATAAAGCAGAAAAATTCACTGTGCAGCAACAACAACAACAAAAAAAAAAGAGCTAAGATACCCCAAAAAAAGAAGAAAAATAATCAAGGTACAGTTTTATTTATCTATCTAAGGTTAGTAGGGAAATACTGATGTCACTGATGTTCTGACTACAAAACACGGTGCAGTATGTGAAGGGTCAGTGAGCTGCTGGAGTCACCCCTCTGCTCCATGGCCTGCCCCTGCCAGCACAGCTCACCAGAGGGACAGACTCACCCTTCAGCCTCTTCAGCTCCACAACTTGGAAGCAGACACTTATTTTGGAATATACAGCTTGCAGGGCTCCAAATGTTTTCAGAGCCCAGACCAACGTTGTACCTGTTAGTCAGAGAAATATTGCTTCCTCCTCTGAAATCCTGAATTGAGTTTTGGTCTCAGATCTTATGTCAGAGATTACCACTGGTTAATTACGTTGGGTTTCAATAGTTCTCCCTCTAGCTGTGTGTCCAACAGTGAATTGCCCAGTTTATCTCTGCAGTAACCCACATTCCAACTCTGTTACATTAAACCATTAAAAAAGAGTACAGGAATGACAGCAACAACGTGGCTACATCCTTAGGAGCTGCTCCAAGGCCCATGCAGGCTCTGGGGTCTTTCACACCCACCCTGCCTGTGAAAATGGGGGCTCTACTTGGCCCTTTGTAGGGAGAGGCAGAGGCACAAAGCCTCTAAAGCCTTCCTGATTATCTGCCTTTTTGGTTTGTGTTCATCTGGAGTGAATTCAGCTGCAAAGAGACAGATGGACCATGGCGTTCTTGTAGTTTAATTTGAGATTGTCACCCAGAGGTACTGGGGTAATTATCTTTCTAAATCTGTGTGTTTTGACAATGTAGAAAACAATCTGGAGTCAAACAGGGGTCATTGACTTGTTTTATTCTTGTTCAAGAATGACAAATTATTACACCAACAGTGTGCCAAGGTTGATGGTAAGCACAGAAATGTGTCATCACTCTATGCTGCCTGGAATGAAGATTTCACCCTTCTGTGCTCTGGGTTCAGTTTGTTGAAATACAGCAAGCAGCATGAAAAAGCAAATAGGAGCTCTGCATGAGCTGTGCAGTAGCTTTGCAAAGAGACACAGGTGGAAACCAAAATGCAGGTGAGAGAATAGCCCAGCATGTGAAGGGGCTCATTGCTTTGCTGCAGGGTGGCAGGTGACAGAGAAGGTGAGAGAACAAGGGTGCCTGAACAGGGCTAGGGATTGATTTGTGTAGAAAGTGTGTTTGCAAAGCCTAATCTCTGAAAGTAATTGGCATGATCAAATCCAGCTCTCAATTCATGTACAGTCAGGCTACTGCCGAGTATATCCTGCCCATCTCACTTAACACCCAAGAGCTAGCAGCAGTTTGTGCCAGGAATATGGGATGACTCATTTGAGCTGTTTTGTTTGAAGAAATCAGGTCCCTGATTCCACTGGTTCTTCTGAAGCCTTTCTCACTGAGAAGAACAAAGTATGCCCAGAAGATGTGGAAAGGTTTTTTTAGTATGCAAATAATGTCCTTCACTAAATTTATTCTTTGTCTTACTCTTTGAGGTGAAGGGTGCCCTCCATGCTCTGACAAAAGGTGGTACAGCACATACACACCAGGCAAGAAGTTGGGCTGGCTATTCTTGTCTAATTTATCATCATGGGATAGCAGGGGTAGCAGCAGAACCAGGCAGAGCAAGCTGTCCAGTGCCAGCCCTGCTTGTGCTTTGAATATCTCCAAGAACAGAGAACAACTTCTCTGGGCAAACTTATTCTTGTGTTTGACTACCCTCACTGTAAAAAAATTAAAAGTTTTTACTTTTTGCCTGTATTGCCTGTATTTCAATTTTTTCCTGTCACTGTACTTAGAAGAGTCCATAGAGCAGAGTCCTTTGCTGTTGTTCCATCAGGTATAAGATCCCCAGAGAGACATCTCAATCCTGGATGTATTCTTATCTTTTCCAGAAGGTGTGGTTCAGCTGCCAAACTTGTGAAAACACAGATTGTTGTATCCATCTTTTCCTGTCACATCCCCCCAACACCACTTTTTTACTGGTCTGTTCTTGCCAGCTGTTGCTCTATTTGCTGTCATCCTCTTCTGGAGGACTGGATGTTTTCCCTGGATGCCTGTCAGCCTCTTTTGCCCTTCACATTACCCTCTTTCCCCTGGCATGCTGGCTCCCAGGCTGAAGGGTGGTAATGGTTTGGTGGCCTGCCTCAAGTTAGGTACCCACAAGGTGGTCAGACCTTGGGCCCAGAATCGAGGTGTTTTGGGTTTTTTTCCTGAGGAGAAGAAAAGAAGATAAACTTGATTTTCCCCAGTACATATGTTCATTAAGGCAGCAGCTGTAGAGCTGCCAAGGGGAACTCAGGAGAAAAGTGAAATATGTGGGTTTGGGCTTTGTTTTTTTCTGTTTTCTAATAGAAGAAGTAATTATTCATCTAGCACAGTAAATTGCTAAGCTTCTAGGTCATAAACAAAATAAATAGTTTAAATAATAGACTGATCCTTTAGGCCAGGCACAGGCTTGGCATTGCTGCCCTGCTTCTCCTGAGAGCTCAGCTGTGCCCTGGAGCCAGCACTCCCAGAGCTCCATCACTCCAGCAAGCACTCAGAGTAGGAACTGGCCCTCCAAAAGAGTCGTGGAGAGCAGGGCTGGAGCTGGCAGGCTCAGCCAGGCAGGATGTGCTCCTTTCAGGCTGAATCCTGTCAGGAGATGGGGCAGGGTGGGTTGGGAACCAGCTGGAGATACCCAGTTTCCAAGAGTGTTCCTCCTTGGCTCTCAGATGAGCAGAGTGCTGCTCGCAGTTCCACAACCTCCACAGCTCCTTCTCCTGCAGGGCTCAGAGAGAGAAAGTGGGCAGAGGTTCAGGACTTCACAATCATATTCCTTTAGAGCTGCAGAATCTCTGTTTAGATAGGGAACTTAAAACCTGAAAATATACAGATTTTATCCTTTCATATCTGAATATTTTCTTTTCCTTCACAAACAAACATTCTCTTTTATATGTAAACATGAATATTTTCTTCCATAAGCTTCCAGCAGAGGTCTGACATAGCCGTGTCTCTCTAGAAAGTCACATTATTTTAATAATTGCTGCTTCAGACAGGAATTTAGGAAATAAAATTGTCTGTGAGTAAAGCGCCTCTTCTTCTCACAGTGAAAGAAACAGTACTTCAAAGATTAAGAGTCTCAAAAACTCGGGGTTTTTTCTGCTGTACTTATGCTGCATTCATATTTGTACTGGAAATGACAATTCTGAGTTTAAGGGGTTGGCAGACTGTATCAAGAGAAATGTTGATGTTGCAAGTTGTGTAAAGAAAGTAGGAAATGAAGCTCTAAACCACAGGATAATTGGCAGAGTTTTGATCTGTGTTGTGGGGTGGGAAAAGTGGAAAATTTCTTATCTGGTTTGGGAAGTAAAATTTCCAGAAAGGTTCTAGTTTCAAGGGAATTCCCTTTCTGATTGGCACATCCATCAAAGCCACCCACTATTACCTGACTGAAGCCACATGCTCAGAATCATGGAATCATTTAGGTCAGAAAAAACCTTTAAAATTGTTTAAAATCCAACCACTGATCCAGCACTGCCAAGCCCACCACTAACCCATATCCCCAAGTGCCACATCCACACATCTTTTAAATCCCTCCAGGGATGGTGGCTCCACCACTGCCCTGGGCAGCCAGTTCCAATGCTCTACAATGCTTTTGGTGAAAAAATTTTTCCTAATATCCAATCTAAGCCTCCCATGGCACAACCAGAGGACATTTCCTCTTGTTCTATTGCTTGTTATTTGGGAGAAGAGGCCAAACATCACCTGGCTACAACCTCCTTTCAGGCAGTTGTGTAGAGAAATAAGGTCCCTCTGGGCCCCCCATCTCCCTTAGCTTCTCATCAGGTGTGTGTTCCACACCCTTCAATTGCAGCTTCCTGAAGTCACCACAGGGGTTTTGTTGCAGTAAGGAGGAACCTTCCTGACAGAGGCTTTTGGCTGAAAGGTCCTTCATCCTCTCTGATACATGGCATGTGTGCACCACTTATGTTATGTTGAATGAAGCCCTTCCCTATCCCAGGAGCTGCTCTGAATTTCCCTGTTTTGGGGATTTTGTAATTATTTGAAACCTCTCTCTGTAATCCTGTATCAGCAAGCACACTGATCTGGTTTTTTGGCTTATTAGCTTAATATATCCTGCAGATGGGTGTTTTTATTTCATTGCAAGTCAGGCTGGAACTGCCAAGCTTCTCCTTCCCTGTTTGTGGCTGTTACAACCAAGAAGAAATAAATTTTGCTCACTCTAACAGCCATGACCTTTTCAATCTAAAGTGCTTGCACTGAATTCCATTTGAGTTAGCAATTTTTCCTCCAGCACCCAGGAAAAAAAAACCACCCTCTGCCCTACAAATAACTTTCACAAATGCGAAAACTCATCGCTAATCAGGAAGGAGAAATGTCTGGCATTTGGTGAGACTCGTTAAGCTGGTGGCTCTCAACACATGCATTTCTGTTAAAGGGCCTGGGGAAGGAGGTGAGGTGGTATTTGCAACCAGCCTCTGCTGCTGCTGGAGCTTCTGGGGCAGGGAAGTGTTTGATCAGTGGAGCTTGAACAGCACTTAATTTGCTGCTATTGATCTCCCACCAAAGGCAACAGACACCTGATCCAACACCAGGATGTTGGACCAAGGTAAAAGGTGCCTCCCTCTAATTTCCTTTGCTAACATGGCTGAGCTTGTGGTGGAGAAACCCCAGGTGGGAAGAAGGCAAAGGAGAACCCTTTGGTTTTCAGGAATGGTGGGCAGTGAGATGGGATGAGAGCAGGCTGAATGGCAGATCCCAGAGGCGCGGGATCCCTCTGGGGGCCTGTCACCAGTGTTGTCCCCTAAGGTTCAGTACAGTGCCTGGTGTTGTTTAACTTGTTCATCAATGGACAGACACTGGATGAAGGGTAGATGTCTCCTGAGCAGCTTTGCTGACAGCACAAAGCTGTGAGGAGTGCCCCAGAGGGCTGTGCAGCCCTTCAGAGGGACCTTAACAGCCTGGAGAGATGGGCAGAGAGCTGCCCAAAGTTCAGCAAAGGGAAATGCAGGTCCTGCACCTGGGGAGGAATAACCACACCCACCAGGACAGGTAGGGGGTGACCTGCAGAGCTTGACTTCTGCCAGGGTGCCTGGAAAGTGGACTGCAGAGCAAGAGGAAGTTGAAACAGTCTTTGGCTGGAGGGAAGTTGGCTTGACAGGGGGAGATGAAGGCATCAGAGGCACCCCCTCTGTCCTGTGCTGGCTGAGATGCTTCATGTTTGTTTTTATAGCCTTATACAGGAAAAAAAGACTAGTTATTGAGAGAAACATGCCATATGCTGCTGCATATGGCTGAAACATCTGCATATGTACCCAGGGATCTGATATATATGATGAGCTTCTGCTACAAATCGAACAGTGAAGGAATTATCTTTTTGGACAATTTTTTATTCATTTTTTTGAACTGTCTCTGAGGCGTTTTGAAGGAGGTCAGCCTCCTGGCTTTCTCTTCCTGGGATTTCATGGCACCTGTGGGGTCTAGGGAACACAAAAGGTGCTTAGAGCAGTTTGTCTACGAGTTACCAATACTCCTGCCTTCCCCAGGGATGTGTGAAGGCTGAGTTGTCCCAAACTCTTCCATTAACCGCTGCTACCAAGCAAGCAGCAAAGTAGTGAAGTAGATTCAAAGTAAAACCATTCAAAAAACCTAAACGGATGTTTTTGCAGCTCCCATCATCTTTTTTGCCTCACCTGACTCTTCCATTACTCACAAAAGTAGTAGAATATAAAGAAATCAGAATATATTGTGAATTCAGTGAATGAAATTTCCTCATAATGGGGATAGTCACTTCTTAATT
The DNA here is from genome assembly GCA_013401135.1 of Cettia cetti. Taxonomy (NCBI): domain Eukaryota; kingdom Metazoa; phylum Chordata; class Aves; order Passeriformes; family Sylviidae; genus Cettia; species Cettia cetti. The sequence continues at coordinate 64,209 of VZUI01000492.1, read as the reverse complement.
CAGTATTAAAATGACCTATTTCAATATTGAAGCAACACTTAAGAAAAATCAATGAAAAATAGTTTGTAAAACCATCTGATTTGTGGATGGTCTTGGGTGACAACTACTGAAAAATGAAAGAAAAGAGGCCAGACTGAAGCCCTGTACTTCAAAATAACACAAAGTAAGAAATAATATATCAGCAACTCATTCAGTATTGCTTGCAACCTGCTCTTTTGTGCCAGAGATATGAGAACATAAGATTCCTACAGAAGGTTTCTTGGATGGCAAAAATTCCTAGATACTGCTTGAATTATGTGCCAATAGCTCAGCATTTATGGAAGGTGTCATCTAATTAAACCAGAATTTTTAAGTACCAGACAGCATGAAGACCAGTAATAAGAGAGCAAAATCCATCTGTATTACAGATGGGATATGCAACTCTAATAGTATGGCTTTAGGCAATGTTTAATTGAGTAGTTAAATTATCTTTTCCAGACGGGAAAATAAATTACTGCTCATCTCTCCAATTTATTTTAGCTTCTCCACATTCTGTTTCCTGAGGGAGTGGTGAGGGAGTGTGGGACATCCCCAAAAATGCCCAGGATGATTTATTCACCCCATGTACCATATGCATGTGGAAGTTGGTGTGTCTTCTTCTCTTTTCTTGCAAAGAATTTCTGCTAATCACTGTGGTGCTAATCACAGCTGTGTGTTACACACGTGTGTGTGTGGTTTTAAGTATATTCTTTCTAAAAAAGCAAGAGAGAGGATTACTGGTTCACTGTCCCTCAGTCAAATCAGGAGTGTGTATCTCAATGGAGCCATGCAATTTGCCTAAGAAGCTTTTCCAAGCTTTGGGGTAGCCTGAAAATCTTCACATTGACTCACAGCGTTTTGTAGAATGGGATTATTGTGTCAAATAACTCCTCAGGTTGTCTAAACTCAATCAAATGAGCAGACAGCAATGCATAATACCCTGTGTGGTACATGGGAGCAGAACTGAAAATGTTGGACAGTTTCAGTTGATTGAGTGTTGGATCCATGTGATTCCATCTGCCTGAACTTTTTCCATGGTCAAATGTCTGCACACAACCATAGCCATGCTAGGGTGTGCTAGCTTGTGTGCTTTATGCTGGCTACAGCAACACAAGTGATGTTCCATCTGGGGTGGGAATTTCTGCCCCAAAGTCACTCCTTGGAAAGGCCTGAGCAGATCTGAGTTGGTTGGGTTGGGCTGGTAGCTGACTGGGCTGTGTTGTGTGATGGTTTTGATCGAATGCTCTGAGCCTAAAACCAAATTTCTCACCTCTTGCAGTACTACAACCCAAATCCCTCATGATGTCTGAATATTTGTGAATGTAGTAAGAGGCCTCTGTGCATGGCAGACAGCTGGGCTCAGTCTGCCCCTTTCCAAAGAAAATCATGACTTGCTTTCCAGTTGGCCACATCCCAGACATGGGTCTTGGCTGTGGGCTGGACGAGATAACCATGTTTCCCTTGTGTGGTCCAAAATTCTGCTGAAGTTCTGAGGAACAGAGTAGGATGAAGTATGTTAGAAAGCACTTAGGCAGGAAAGGCTCTGTATTACTGTAGGAGAATTTTGTTGCTATTGGAGTATGATTGCCTCTGAGAATAACTGATCGGACTAGAGAAAATTACTTTTAAAATTACAGGTGGTCTATTTTTCCCCATGGTAAAAGTTTTTTCTAACAAAGTTGATAAAAGATTGTTTTAATGAATATGGATGCTTATTGCCAGGCTGTAGAGGTGCAGCACGGTCAGAGTGAGCCCTGAAACACTCCTTTGCTTGGTGTGAGTTGTCACAATTTAATTTTTAAAATGAAGGTGCACAGACGCTTTTTGAGTTGCCTGGAACAGGAATTGAACACACACCATTTTTGAAAGGACTTTACTAGCCCACTGCTTTGCAATAAGTCTGTTCTCCCTCAGATCAGTCCACGTTTGGGGCTTTCAAGCAAACAGCCCTGAGGCACTGCTCTGTGGCAGGATCATTGCTGCGAGGGGTGGCTACACCGTAAGGATGAAAGGCTTGTTCTACTCTCAGGAATACCTAGAGCAGTAAATACATATTTTACTGCACATCCATAAACAACGTTCCATATTGCAGTGCTCAGAGGGATCAGAGCACCGTGTACCAGCTGCACAGGCATGGGGCATGTGCAGCTCTCCAAGGGGACAGTGCCAGACAGGAAAATACCTGGAGCAAGTGGCTGAGGCTCCTGCAACACCACCTCCATCTCCCCACAGTCAGGCTGCTCACAGCTGCATCTTCCCCACTGCTGCAGTAATTTTTTTTCCACATGGAGCATCACCAGTTGTCTTTAAGAACCTGAATCTGCCTTCTGCAAGTTGTGCCTGGTACCAGAACAAACTGCACAGTGCTGGGCTGCTGCTTGCTGCCCAATCCATCACCTCCCATTGCCTGGGGGTTTGGCCCACCTCTGAGCCAATTATCTCCTAATTTTGGGTGATGACCTAGAGTTTCTCAGGGCCAAAACATCACCTAAACAGAACAGGCAGTGTGACTTGAGGGTAGAAGCACACCCAGGGCATTGTTTCTCTATGCTTGCTCCTCAGTGTCCCCAGTTTAATTCTTGCACCCTAACTTTAGCTCTTCTTATCATTGTGCTGTCTGACATCCCAGGTGAGAACAAGAGTGATGCTTCAGTTCACAACCCTGCCCTTTTTAGTGACACTTCAAAGAAATCAGTACAGTGACACAAGTGATTTTTATTGAGCTGTAGGACTGTATTTTATGCTCTGAAGGAACACTTACTTCACATAAAGGCTTTGACATTTTTATAGAAATGGCTATAACTGTGTTATTCTATACGAGGAAGAATTTATTAAGCCTAGATCTGGATCTCCTTTTATGTTATGCAAATGACTAATAACAACCCTTCTTCATTACCAGCTCAGTGCCCAAGCCAGGGTTATTAAATCCCCCTTCCCTTCCTTCAGTCTACATCTATCAGGCTGCCACATTAGGCTGCAACACATCATCAGAATTCATAAAACCAGCCCAGGCTTGTACAGGGATACAAGGCTGCAAGATTAAAACCCAGGTTGCAAAACAAGATGGTTTTTTGCCTGCTGTGAGAGGGGCAAGCTGAGGTATTTTGGGGCATGGTGTAGTGAGTGAGGCATGACAACACCTTGTTTACTTGTGTTGATGAAAAATTTCACAACCACCATACAGTGGGGGGAAAAAGTAAGGGTTCATTTCCCTCACTGCTCTGCTCAGACTACACATTTTGTATTTTCAGGAGCAGTTTCCACTGTGTTCCATCCAGATGTGCAATCATCCCCTACAATTCCTTGCTCTGCTCTCATCCTGGAGCTAGCTACAGTAGGCTGGGGTGCCTGTGACACCCAGCAGGGCTGAAAAGATGTTACTGCATTCTGAGTGATGTTTAGAGAGCCACACTTGTAAGACAAATCTTATTTCTCAAAAAAATCTTTGTGTGTGTTGGAGGTTTGTTTGGGGGTTGTGTGAAACACTGGAAGTTTGAAAGCAATAAGGACTTTTCATTATGTAAAGTGAACAGATGAAGTGAGTAGCCATCCCAGACTCATTTGTTGCTGGATAGTTGGGGGCAGTCCCCTGGGAGGATGATGTGAATTAAACTTTAAAGGTGTATCCCAGAAGTAAAGCCCATTTTCTCCTCAGTCTGGAGTGACCACACAGCCACTGAAACTGGGTAAATGAGCTGAGGACAATAGTTCCTTCTCTGGCTTCTGTATGCTCTGAAAATATCAGCTGAATCAAATCCTGTAGGTGAGAAAAGTAAAGGAAAACCTTGTTTTGTGGATGTGGATGGGACTTTGTGTGGGCTAAACACCAACTGTTCAGCATCTTTTGTGGATGGATCTAGCCCAACTGATCAGAAGTGGCACGTGCTGAGTGAAAAAATACATATCTGAGGGAGTTCCTGGCCATCGTTTTATGGATGAAAGGGAGAAGAAAAAGGCATTCCTGTGAGTTTCATTTTCTAAGCAGGGAAAAGCTATCAGTGTTCTTCCCAGAGCAGTTTCAGGAACTGTAATTATGCTTTTATGTATCAAAGGAAAAGGGTGTTTACACCTGACCTAGTCTCTGGGTAGATGAGATATTCTGTCTTGGGAAATTGTCACCTTCAGGCTGGCTGCTCTCACACAGCTAATGCAGAGCACAATTTACCCTCGCAGTGTAGTTGTAGCAAGCTGCCAGTGTTAACCCAAGGCAATAGCAGTTTTCTCTGTTTTCTTAGCCCTTAGGTCAGACCCTGGCCTGAGAAAAAGTGCTAATGTAGATTCTTCAGAGCTCAGTCTGTGATTTCTGCTATATAGCATTAACTTCATTTGAAAAAAAGTGTCTGTATCCCAGCAAAACACATAATAAATGTCGTAATTCAGATACAAGGTAATTATCTGTAGTGAAATCTGGATTGGTGTGAGGATCACCAGCTCCTGCTCCTTCTGAACTCATGTCCAGCCTCTTGTTGCACCCCTGGGTCTGCTGCAGAAAGGGCTGTGATGTGCACCAGTGGTCCCAGTGCAGGGACAGCTGTGTGCTGGGCACTCTGCTGATGCTGCTGTGCTTTGAGCCTCTGTTCAGGTATCTCACAGCTCACTGATGAGCAAGTAAGGACTAAAAGCTGCAGTCTGGAAATGAGAAATAGATGCTGAGTTATAAAATATTATGCAATTAAACTAGCCCCTTTAACAGCTAGAAATAAACTTTTTTGATGAGGGCTCAGCTGTGATGCCTTCTATACTGAAATAATCTCAGAAAAGCTTCTAGAAAAGGCTTAAAACACGGGATTTAATGAAACAGAGTTAAATAAACCCCCAGACCCAGCCATCCTTGCAGGGCTGTGGGATCGGCTGAGCTTTCTGGGGGCTCAGCACAGTGATGCTGAGCACGGGAGCCCCAAGGCGGGGGTCGCGGACACGGGTGGGTGGGATGGTGGGATGGGATGGGATGGGATGGGATGGTGCCGGGTGCTGATTCCCAGCTGCGCAGCTCCATCTAGGGGATGCTGCCTGCCCGGGAGCAGCCGGAGCCCGGCATCTGCCGGGCAGGATTCCGGGAAATCGGCTGCTCCGAGCGGGGAGATGCCGCGGCTGCAGGAGCCGCCCCCAGCCCTGCCCGAGAGAAGGGATTTGTCATCTGATGTGCGGCGGTCCTGGCACCAGCAAGGATCGAGCCTGGGAAACGCAAAAAGGATTCGGTGCTTTCTGCAGGCAGAGGTGGCTCCTCTTTGCAGTGGTACTGGACACGAGGCTCTTAGAAGCATCCACTTTTCATCAGGTCTCTTCTCGAGCTTAACCTGATTAAATTTCTTCGGTGAAAGGGTTGTGAAGTATTGGAGGAGGCTGCCCAGGAAAGTGATGGAATCACCATGCCTGGAAATGTTAAAAAAATTGTGCAGATGTGGTGCTTAGGGACATTATTTACTCAAGGACCTGGCAGTGTCAGGTTAATGATTGGACGTGCTGATCTTAGAGCGTTTTTTTCAACCTTAATGATTCTGCAATTCTAAATTACGATTACCTCGAGTTAAGCCTTATTTGGTGCAATTCACTGTGGTTCCCTGATCCTCATCCTTGTGGTGAAAGGAGCTGTGAAATCCAGGGCTGGGAAGCAGGCTCAAGGGCACTTGCAGTTCTTAGAGGAGGTATTGATTACAGGGAGGGAAGAAGAGCAGCCAGGCAGCACCGTGCCTCTCTGAGGTGGAGCTTTGCTGTCCTCAGGGCCACTTCTTTTGCAGGCAGTAGTGACGTACAATTAATCAGAGTAAGGCTTGGCATGCTGACAGGGCGAGTTTCTGCTATGGGTTTTTTTGAACTACATAAAAAGGACTTCAGTGAGGTTTTTGTTTCCCAGCTCCTCAGCATTGCTCGTGTCCTATTGCAGCCTCCAGGTGAGAGGAAAACACACGAACAGTGCTGCGCTCTGGGAAGGAGCGGGGCATTGCAGCCTTCACATCTGGCATAAGGGGGGGAAAAAAAGGCAGACCCCGTAGCATTATGCATTATTTTTTTACAGAAGAGGTAATCCCAAAAGCATGCAGATTCTGAGTGCCTGACATAGAGAAAGGGCTGGGGAACTCCAGCTGTGAGTGAAGGCGCTCTGCTCCAGGCTTGCTGGAGAGCTGATGAGTGGTAATACGTGATCAAAGACTAATTGCCTTCAAATAAGAGGAAAACCAGCTCCAGGCCAGCTGACAGGGAACCTGCTGGCTCTGTCTGATGCATATTCAGAAGCACATCATCAGCAGTGAGAGTCAGCACATAAAGTCTTTTAAGCAGTGTTCATTCACCTGAAAGCCAAACTTAAGGCTCTGGCTGGATTCAAGTGGGTTTTGGGTGAGTGCTGGATCCAAACAAATAATTCCTGTCACTGTAGCTGACCTTGGAGAATTTTATTAGTTAGTTAAGATGCCAAATGCAAAGGGCAGAACTGAAGCCACAGTGTCAGTTAAAATTCAGCCACTCTATGACATCCTAAGCCGCTGGTATCCTGCGTGGCTCTAAAAGCATTCCCGTTCATTTCACCGGCCCCGTTCCCATCCCTCAGGCGGGTCCCTGCAGTGCTCACCGCCCACCGCTAGGCGGCGCCAGCCCCGCGGTTGCTATGGCGACGGCGGCGCCGCTTCCCCGCGCATGCGCGGCCATCGCGGCGGCTTCCGGCGGGCCCGTGGCGGCGGCGGGCGGCGATGGAGCGGTGCGGGCCGGGCCCCGTCAGCGCCGTGCCCGTGGCCGAGTTCAGGCCGTGAGTCCTGAAGGGGAAGGGCCCGGCGGTGGGGTGCGGGGAACGCTGGGCCGCGGGGAGCGCGCCTGGCACCATCAGCCCGCCATGCGGCTGCGGCCACGGGGCACCCGGGGAAGAGCGGGAGGGGAGCGGCAGCTCGGGCCAGGAGGAGCCGGAGGGATGGAGGAGAAGCCGGAGGGGTGGAAGATGAGGCCCTCGGGCCAGGAGGAGCCGGAGGGATGGAAGAGGAGCCCCCCGGGTTTGCCTTGGTCACGCTGTATAACTCTGGGTCGCCCCGAATCCCTTGAAGGCTGCCCGGCCGTCGGGGAAACGTGCCGAGCTAGGCTGAGCTTCTACACGAATGTTTGTTTTTGCTGCGTAGGGAAGCGATGAGAGTATGTCAGTGTAAGAAAAGTATTTGTCAGCAGTGGAGTTTTTAACTTTGGTAATAAGCTGGAGGTCATCTTACTCTTCTGTGGGTAAGTGTTGATAGAATGGTTTCTGATTTCCACAGAGAAATTTTGAATGCAGTTATGCCCTCCACCCTGGCACTCCTTCAGGCAAACGCTAGTAAAGGAAAAGAATTCGGATGTTTTTCTTTTTTTTTAATCTACCTAATATGCTGCCTAAATGTATGGCAGTACACGAGCAGCCAGGAATGCTGTCGGCTGCAGGGTAGAATCTGAACATAACTGTCAGAGGATGAGATAATTTTTTCCCCATTTCCACTTCTTTTTTTTTTCAAAGAAAAACACTCTTATATGTGTTTCAACACCCTAAGGACTCACATCTTTGAACCAGGCAATCTTTGAAAGTCAGAAGGGTATTGCCTGGCTTGCATGTTTACTTCAGCATCAAATAATGTACCCAGCTGGGCAGAGGCAGTGAGAACTGGTGGAAGCACACACAGAACCAGGCTGGAACTGGTGTTTTGTAAACACAACTCCTGTTCTAGCAGGTCAGGTTCAGGGAGACCCTGCCAAGTGCAGAAACCTTCATAAGCCCTCTCTTGTTAAAGGTCTTTTAGGTTTAGGTCTGTGAAGGCAAAGTTTTGGTGTAGTGGCTCTATGTTCTAACTGTTGCTACATTTATTCCAGCTTTCTTAGTTAAAAAGTGAGATATTATTTTTAAATAGAGGAAGAAGACCTAATAAAAAGGAACTTGGAGTAGTAAGCTGTTAAATTTATTTGGTGTACTTCCCTTTCTATCCCAGCCTCTAGGATTTGTCATTTTCCTGAACTTGTAGTTACTTTAAAAAAAAGGAACTTGGCAAGTTTTAGTGCAGAATACTGTCATATGACATGTGCAAGTAATATCAGATATTTAATAATTATGCAGTAATGCACTGATAAACATATTAACCCCCCTATGTTATAATGCTTGCAGAACAGTAGCAGGGAAAAGACTAAAGATTATTTTTAATTTTGTTTGTGAGCTCAGACAGGCAGAATCATTACATTGTTTTGAATACTCTCATTTTTACTGCAGCCAGCAAATGCATACTTCAAGTCTTTATTGCTTCCAAACAGTACACTTACTCAGTTCTTGAAAAGTAACCAGCTTCTGTTTGGAACAAGTCCTTGTCCTGTTTCAGGCATGTATATTGTGACTTTCTTTTGTGTGTAACTTCTCTTATTTATTTCAGAAATGAGGGTTCATTAACATCAACTTTAAGAACGCTTCTGTTCTTCACAGCTCTAATGATTACATTACCTGTTGGGCTATATTTTTCATCAAAGGCTTATGTATTTGAAGGTAATTTTGTTTCTGCCAATTAGCATTATTATTACAAAAACAGAGGAAAAGCACCATCCTCTAATAACATCTTTGTTCTTCCTGTTTTGAATATTTGTTTCTGTATATAGACAAAAGGTCCTGTAATGTCTAATTAGAGCAGAAAATTTTATAAACTGTCAATGTATCCTTCCCTGCCTTGTGGTCTGCAATCCAAAATTTGCTGTTTATTATACAGTGCTTTATATTGTATGGAGGGGCATTGTTCCCTTACCTAAAGGGTGCTTAACACCACCCTGCAGCAGGCTTTTGTCAGAATCATCAGAGATAAATTTCCTGCAAGTATTACAAACTAATCATGTTTGAGACAGAATAATGTTGTTTATGAGGTTTCTGTTTTGCTTTTTGAAACATACATGCATTAAAATAAGTTATATGCAGTTTCAGACATTGAATTGGTTGCTTGTGGAGCTTTCTTTTAATTAACAGGGAAAAAAAAGGAGAAAGATTATGAGTATTTGAACAAGCAGGCATGTTGTAGTCCTGATTCTGCAAGGCTTTAATAGTTATCTCCTGCAGTTCTAGGAAGTTCTCTCCTCCAGAAGTGGGCAGGAGGAAGCATATTTAAACTTGTAAACTCTTAAAGCTTTTAAGAGCAGTTTATGAGGTGTGAAAGCAAGATGATTCTCCTTTGGTGTGTACTGCTGTATGTAGTACATAGAAGGCTCAAAGCTTGTTAAGTAACTTTCAAGATCCTTTTTAGCACTTTTTTTTCTTGTTTTTTTTTTTTTTGGTGGTGTAGCAAGCTGAGCTTTAACTTTGCTGTCTCAGTTAATGGCAAGATCTGTCAGCACTGAAAGGATTGTCTTTGCAGAGTGATGGTTTTGGAGTGCTGTAATGTGTAGATTTTCTTTGCTTTTGGGGAGACTTTGTTGGTTTTTTAAAATTAGTTAAGGGAAACAATATTTCAGTTTGGTCTTCTGATATTTGAAGGCTTATTTTAGATAAGATGCATACGTGTATCTTAACTGGTGGGGCATTATTGTTTTACAGTCTAAATACAGAAGGTAATAGTCTTCTAAATTTAATTGTTCTACTGTTTTCTGCTGTTTTAGTGTCAAATTATTACAAATTCTCCCCCTTCTTGCTCCCACCTCCTTTCTCCATTTTATTGCTCCACAAAGAGAGTTACATTTAGGAAAAAAGGACATTGAGGCTTGTTTGGTGCTGGAAGGTACTAACAGAAAAAGTGAATGTTGTAGAAGTCTAAGCTGTTGAATCAAATCTAGGTATTTTATCTCAAATATTGAATACTGCAGTGTAACTTTGTTGCAGAAATAGTTTCAAGGCCTTTAACCATCACGGTGAATTCTTTCCTGTGAATCATTTTGAGCTCAGACTTTTGATACAGGACTAAGTGTAACATTGCTCTTTAGGGAGAATTGTGGTGTCAGAGTTCCTAGCTCCTAACTAACACGCTTTCCTCTCTTTGTTTTCTCAGGTTCCCTGGGAATGTCTGACAGAGACAGCTATTTTTATGCTGCCATAGTTGCTGTGGTCACTGTCCATGTGGTGCTTGCTCTCTTTGTTTATGTAGCCTGGAGCGAGGGCTCGCGGCAGTGGCGCGAAGGCAAACAGGACTGAAGTGAAGATTGTCCCTGTCTGATGGCACAGACTGTAAAGCAGATTTATTTTTTTTGTGAGCTGAAGGAAAAGCATTCTTCCAAATGTGTGATGCACATGCACAAAGTTGAGGCTGATGTCTCAGTTGTGGTTAAAATAAGACTTGTGCTCATCTTGACTGTGTACTGGTGTTTTCTGTAATGGTGATGGAAGTTGTTCTTTAGCCAGCTTCTACTGTGTTGAGCTGAGGAGGCCTTCACTTGCAATTAAAGTGGAATAATTACATACTTTTGAAAACTCTTGTAGCTACTTTTGCCATGCCTAGTATTTTTCTGGCTTTCTCTGAAAATAATATTGGCGTGAAGCAAGCGTTACATTTTCAAGGAATTAAATTGCTGCTTAAAAAAGCTTCGTTAGTTACTCTCCAGCTACAGTGGAAAAGATGGAATTTCACTTTGCTGTGAATACTTTCCTGATTTTTGTGTGTTGTGGTTTAACCCCAGCCAGGAATTGAGCACCATTCATCTGCTCACTCACTGACCCCTCAGTGGGATGAGTGGGGAGTCAGCGAAGCAAAGTGAGAAAACTCATGGGTTAGGATAAAGACAGTTTAATAGGTAAAGCAAAACCTGCACACAGAAGTCTGTTGGCTTTCAGTACAAATTCAAACCAAAGCTGCACACATAAGTGTGTTGGTTTTCACTACAAATTCAAATTATAGCCCCATGGTAGCTGTTGTGAAGGAAACTACCTTTATCCCAGCCCAAACCAACACAGTGGGGTAGGTGTAATTAATCTATTTCTGTGCTTAGAAGTAATTTCAAAACCAGAATTGTTTAGAAACTCAGGTGATGTCTTTCTAATGTGAAGTACAATTTTTTTTTTTAATTATATTTTTTTATTGCAGTGTAAAAGTCAATCTTTAATTTCCTTTTGGGAGGATTGTGGTATTATGCATTGCTTATCTTTCTCCTCTTCTACAGTTTATCTTGATAATGCAAAGGAAAGGGCATAGAATATTTTCTTGTATGTCTTTAGACAGGTCTATATCTCCTTGATATTTGCTAGTGTGCAGTTGGATTTCCTATGGTAAAACAATGCCAGCAGCAGTCATAAGCTGCTGTAATGGCTGGTAGAGGAAGGAGCAAGAGAAAAGCTGTAGTTGTCTGCACATGGTGTCCTTTATGAAGCAGAGGACACTAAAATGACCACATGGAATAATGTTCTTCATAATTGTACACTGTGAAATGATACAATATGTTGATTGGTTTTTTTTTCCCTTGGTTGTGCATAGTCAAACCTTAGTGAGATTTTTGTGTTGTATGATACCATGAATTTCATTCCACTGTTTTGTTGTTAGCAAGCTTTTTAATCTCTGGCTAAAACGTTTCTCCTAAAGTTCCAGCAAGACAATATTTCTTAACCCTGATGATGGCTGTTAAGCTGTTGTGCTTGAGGTCATTCTGTTAATTTGAATTTTCCAATTTATTGCATTAGTTTAGCCTTTCTGGGAAATTTTTTTGCTTAATACGGGGGCTTGGCATGGTTTTGGTGCTGCATGTGTCTGTGGTAAAACTTACATAGAAACGAGGCAAAAATTGGTTATCTGTGCCCAGTGGCTTGAGAGTTATGTCCCCAAGCCTCATTCCTGTCCTGTCCCAGGTGTGCACAAGCACATGCACTGTGGCACACTAGTGCAAATCAGTTTTTACACTTGGTTCCTGCTGTGTTACCTTTTCTCCTCCAGAGCCCCATTGTCAGCTTGCTGCTGGCAAACTGGAGAATCTTCTCAGAGTGCTTGAAGTGCAAAGTTAGTTTGTCCATGGGCATATTGGCTTCCTGTTCTCCAGTGTGTGAAGTGTACCTTGTGGAACAAATGCTGCCTTTTAATAAAGACCTACCCCAAAATACAAGATCCACTAAATAACGTGTGCTGAACACTTTCTGAATAATGTCTTTAATATTCCACATATAGAGTACAGCAACAGCTTAGCTTAGCTTTTTTTTTTAATTCAATGGAGAATAAACAACGAGTAACACTTATGAAATAAAGATGTTGAAGTTTATTTGGTGCTAGAAGACAATGGTAGAAAAAATGAATGTTACAGAAGTTTAAGATGCTGACTCCAAGGGGAACACACCTGCTATGCTCTTTTAGCTGGGTCCTGTGCTATGTCTGTTATATTTTTCATGTAGCAGAATCCCTAGACACAAAGTTAATTTCCCAGGAATAACAGAAAAATAATTCCTTATTATAACTGTTCAGTTAAAACTGAGAAGTTTGGCCTCTGCTGTATGTGCAGGCACTGTAATGTCTCAGCAGCTGGGGGTAACGAGCTGAGCATTAATCCATCCACTGGAAGATCTTTGAAGGTAATTCTTTGATCCACATCAGCATTCACAGTGAGAGGAGAGGCACTGCCTGAGTCTGCACAGCCAGAGCCAGGTGCTGGTTTGATGTTCCTGTGCTGCTCAGTGGGAGCAACCCCTCAGGTGCATGAATGTGTGATGGAAACTGCCTTGGAGGTGTCCTCTGCAGCCCCAGGGAGCATTCCCTCCCTCCCTCCCATCCTTGCCAGCAGTGGGGAGCCACCCTGGAGCCCTCTGTTCCTGAGGGACTGCACCCTGTGCAAGGGACCCCCACTGCAGCAGTTTGTGGGGGACTCTCCCGAGGGGGAAGGAGGGCAGGAACAACCTGTGAAGAGCTGACCACAGCAGCCATTCCCTGTCCCCCTGTGTCACTGCAGGGAGCTGGAGACCTTGGGAGTAAAGTTGAACCTGGGAAGAAGGGAGTGCCGAGGCCAAAGGTGTTTTATTTCACATCACCCTACTCTGATTTGATGGGTAATGAATTAATTTCCCCAAACTGAGTCTGTTTTTCCCATTATGGTAATTTGTGAATGACCTCCTTGTGCTTGTCTCAAGCCAGGAGCCTTTTGTTAAGTTTTCTCTCCCCTGTTCATCTAGAATAGGGAATGTTAGCACAGTTTTGATGGGCATTTGGTGTCCAGCCAAGGTCAAACCCAAACCCCACCACATTTAAACTGATAAAAGTTATGGAGAGATCAGAATTTTTGTTGATTTTTTTATATTCTATTGAATGGTGATGTAAAATTCTTAACACTGTGTATGCTAATGTGGTACTGTAAGTTTGTTAATTTTACTACTAGGAATGGATTTGAGACAGCTCTTAGAAAAAGACATCTGGGAAAACTTCTGTATTTCAGTTGCCTCTCAATGGTCTCTCATGTGTTTGCATAAATTGACAACTAGTTCAGCTGAAGCAAGCAATTGTATCTCACAGTGAGCAAATACCTTGAGACAGATTGCAGCAGAAATTTTCCAGAACATTTTCCAAGAGTGAATAGACAGTGGGGGAAGTGGGAAATCAGTGACTTTTCATTAGTTTTTGTCTTTTATACTTAACATCTCTGTTTTTTCAAAGGCCTGCAGGACTCTGGTGGTGGGTACCCAGCCTGTGAGTGTGCAGGTGAGTGAGCAGCTTTGGTTTGTGCTTAGGGATGCCTGACTAAACTCATTATTAACTGCCAGCACTGAGTGAGAAGTCTCCAGAGCAAATGATGATGGTGGTGATCATGCTTTTCACAGGAATTATCATTGATTAGGGTTTATGAGCTTGAAACAGTCTTTATAGTACATTTGAAACAAAACACTGCCTGTTTCTTGCATTGTAAGAAAGGGTCTAGTAATAACGCTCAACATTAAAAAACAAAACCCTGAGAAAACAGCCAAACACAAAAAAACAACCCTACCCTGCAGAAGGCCCAAGTTCCTGTGTTATTTTCACTGAGGCTCATTCCAGGCAGGATATTGTGGATTTGCCATGCTGCTAGAGCAGCATGACAAACTAGAGGGCAGGCTGTGCTACCTGATCACTGACAGGCCTGGGGGAGGTGTGGTTCTAGCTGAGAAATTACATTCTCACCTAGTGCATGGGGGAACACTGAAATGCTTGATGTTACTGCAGTTTTGGTGGGTTTTGGCCTGCTGTGACTGCTGGTTTTAGGCTCTGCTTGGGCTTGTGGCAGCCCTCACAGCTGGGCAGGCTGTGCTGGGAGCATCAGGCAGGGGCGTGGCTGGTTCTAGTTCCAGTGAGTAAGAGATGAGAAAGCAAAGAGCCCTTAAATAACCAACTGAGCCTCACAGGTATTACAAAATACCATATTCTGGATATGGCAAATGTAGGTAGGGTGCACCCCATGGGGCAAGAGGAGAAGGGTCCTGGGAAGCAAAGGAGATGTGGTGAGGGCTGGAATGTGCTAGCATGGCTTGATACATGATGGCAGAGGCACCATATGTTTCGTTTGGAGGTGTTTATTCTACTGTTTTTCAAGGGATTATGCAGAACCATTGGTCTGAAACATTGGATGTTAATAATACAGAATAGTAAGCTGATTCCATTTAAACTTCCAACTCAAGTTGCTCATAGGTTGACAGCTTTGTTGTGTGAGATCTGGGACACATTTATTCACTTTATCTTGTACAAAGCAGCATTGTTACTTGTTCTGAGTCATCTCATAGGACATGGTTAAACCCTTTGAGTGTAAATATTTCTTTAAAAATACCAAAGAGCAACTGCCACTCTAATGTTTCATTAGCTTCAATCAACTGACAGTTTGAGAGTAATACAGAAGCTGCTTGTTTGAAGATGACAGCAGAGCTTGTGTCCCTGCAAGAGGAGGCCCTCTGGTGCTTGAATGGAACTTGCAAGAAGAAATTGCTTGTGATTCAGGGCCCCCCGAGTCATTCCCTTATCTGAAGATACACCAGTGTCTGAATTTCTGAGCTGTTGGCACAGAGCTTGAGTCTCTTTGTTAGGAGAAACACAGTGTTGTGTAACAATGCTGAGCTGTAGCTGTAAGACAGGAAATGGAGGTAAACTCCTGGGACTTGAGCTCTGTTTGAAACTAAGGCAGTAATACAAGAGATGGAGAAAATGCATGTGGATTCCTGTAGAAAGCAGCTTTTTTAGGTGCTGGTCTCTGTTCTAAAAGCATGAGACAGAGCCAGCCGAGGTTTCTAAAGGCAGGGATACAGACTGGGAAGCTTTGTGGGGAAAGATCCCCAGGGTCTAGGAAAGTTGAGCAGTTAATTTGGTGACTGGCTGGCTGAATGCCTGGGACAGAGATTTTTTAGTGCTGGTTTGCTGTCATGCTTCACAACCCTTTTTTCCTACCAGCTTTGGATGGGATGTTCTTGCTGAGATGATTTCACTCTTTGGAGGGGTGATGAGGTGCTTACCTGCAGCTGTGCTCTTAATACAGTACAAACTGCTCACAGGCCTGCAAAAAAAGCTGTTGCTGCTTTTAGTTGGCACAAGAGGCACTGTGGTTTAATAGTTTTAGTGGAAATGGCCCAGGGCATAGGCACAGGGGATATGTTATTAATTAAAACTGTTCATAATTGAAGAATGATTTATGATTGAGAGTAATAGCAGTCAGAGATTAAGAACAAACCCTGCTGTGGGTGTGGGCCCATGCTGCAGGCACCATAGAGGAGATGTTTAATACCTTTGCAGTTCTTCATCCTCAGGATGAAGCTTTTTGTAGCATGCTTGAGTCATTAATGTGGTTCTGCTACTGTTAGAAATCAACTGGAAGTTTGGCTTCCCAGCTGGAATGCTGCTCATTTCAGGGGAATGAGTCTTTGATGTGTAAGTGCTTTTGGTCTGACAGAGAACACAGAAGAACCCACTTTGCTCTCAAACCACATCACACTTTGAATCCTTTCCTAAAATAATTCCTGCAGAATGGGCAAGTGTTGGGTGATTCTTAATGTGAAGCATTATGATAGAGCATAGAGTTTCCTTTACAAACTTGTGTTATGTCTGCAGTACAATGCTTTTTTCTTCAAAGTATGCCCTCACCAAAGGACTCAAACCAATGGTGATTCTGGTGATCTGGGTATTGGAAGTGTTTTGATAAGAAAATCTTAGAGACCCACCCTCAGGAATATGTGCCATCACACATGCAGCTCTTCAGGATGCCTGCCCATGCTGTGTTTGCTTTATATCGAGTTTATGCAAGGGGCTAATTTGGAAGGAGGGCTGAGTGGCTTGTGAACTTTCTATCTCAGGCCAACTTTGCTCTAACTGCATGGTCCAAATTGTTGTTTGATGGGATAAATGATTTTTGTGTGCTTTTTATGGACTTTGTTCAGAAAGTGAACAGGTAATTCATCTCAGCAGGTAATTCTGCAGAGCAGCAGAACTAATTTGCTCGAGTGCTATTCAGTTACAGGTGAAGCAATGGAGTAATGTGTCTGATTACATAAGCATGACATCAGTTGATCATATCTGTGTGTGGATGTAGTACATGAACTGACTGACCAGTAAAGCAGACAATTTATTTTGTGTTGTCTCCTTGAATTCTGACAAGACAGTTTTCCTTCAGTTCCAACTCGGCAGTTTGCTCATCATAGAGATTCCTGCACACACTGATTAGCCAGTAAGAGCAATTGGTGTGTCTGTAGAAGCCAGTGTGCTCCAGATTCCTGTGAAAAGCAGGTGAGGCTTTGCATCATAAGTGAAGTCCCCTTGCCTGCAGTTCTGGATTTTTGAGAATTGACAAGGACTAGTCCTGGATGAAAATGAGGCATTGGAGGTAACTGTGCCAGGCCTGCTGTGGTTTGGATGGGTAAGAAGACACATCCATCAGTACCAGGATGTCAACTGACTCTTCTTTTTCTCATTTGAATTCCTAGCACTGGGAAATCAGTATGAAGCCATCATTTACTCCTAACAGGCTTTAAAAAACACCATTTGTCTTTCCTCAGGAAAAAAATCTGCCTTAAACTAGGCTTTTGAGACTTGGTACAAATTTAAGCTACTTCAGCAAAAAAGGTGAGTATCAGAATACTATAGTGGCAGCATTGTACAGTATCCAGATACCACTTGCCTTGCATGTGCTGCCTGCTCTTCTTGCAGCTATTTCCAAAGAACAAGGTAGGACCCAGCTGCACTCAGTATTTATGAGCACACAGGGAGAGCTGGTCTCTGTTTTAAAGAAGTCATCATACAGCAAGATCAGTCTGGCTAAAGGGATATTGCCAATAAGCACAGCAAGTGTGTCCAGGTGGAAGTAGAGAGGTGTTTAGAGCAGTTAGCACTGGATAAATCCTGGTGTCATTGGACCTGGCCTTGGAATTACAGCACATCCAGCCTCAGAGAGGTAAAGAGGTCCACTCAGCTGGCCATGGCAGATCACAGAGTCAGAACTGGAGGACAGGTGGGGGAAGGGACTGGAACTTGAATTTTATCCCACTGCTCTGCCAGCAGTATCTGCTATTCACTAGCACCCATCCACAGGGATTTTCTAGGGATTTTTTCTGGTGAGAACTTGAATCAGTGGATACCTGGACATTTACCTAATTTTGCATAGCTTGATGCTCTCTTCACAGTCTGCAGACATTGCAGCCCATGCTTTCCTTTCTGGTCAGTTCTGGATATTCCAATAAACCCCTGTTTCAGTGCTTTTTTGCCATTGTTCAGCTGGCTTTAGACTTCCTGGGTTTCTTTCAGGTATACCTTTTCTCTGCATCATCATTTCCTTCCACATCTAAAAACTTAAAGTAATCAAAAAGGCTCATTGACATTTGCACAGGACTGGAGGCTGGTGCTGCACTTGAACAGTGCCATTCCATTATTTTTCAATGGTGTTAGTGCTGGGCTTTTGTCCTGCTTCACACCTGGAGAGCACATCCCTTCATGTGGCCACAAGGTTCAGCTGGGAATGAGTTCAGTGGTCAGGATGCAGAATATGCATATGGTGCTATCCAGGCTAAGGCTTGGCATGAGTCAGGAAAAATACAGCAGTGAGCAAATGATAAAGGAATTAAACTAATATGCAGTCCCTATTTTATCATGTGTGCCTTGGGGTATGTGCATGTCTTAGTCTTAGCTCTAAGCAGTGCATTGTTTGGGAAAGTACATTCAAGCATGACTAATCTGCATTTGTCTCCCTCTCCCAAAATATTGTTTCATTTGAAGTGTTTTATTTCTCTGTATTTAAAGAATATTCTTTCATAATGCAAAAGCTATTTTTCATTTTTTCAGAACAATTGGTTGAAGTGTTTCTATTAATCTTTCTATTATTTAAGCATTTCTATCTGCAATACACAATAGAAACAAATGAATTGATTTTTTTTGAGACAAGCTTGCTTTTTATCCTACAGAAACAATGACTCATGAGATTTATCCAACCCTCATCTGTATTCCTCCCCCAACTAATAAGTTAAATGTGAATTTTGTGTTTGTATTAAAAGACAGTCTGAGTGTACCTCACCAGGGAGCTTGTTTGAACATGGAGATCACAAGAGGAAAATTCCTTGCCGCAGTAAAACTGCTTCATTGGGCATTAAGGAGCTTTGCAAAGTTTGCTCCTTAAGTGAAGAAAACAGCATTAAATTTAATTCATTGTTCACACAGTGATCCTAGTCTGGTGTGAGCTTCATCATGATGCCAGAAGGTTTGTGATTCAGATACAAGAACAGACTGCAGAAGACAGAAACCTGTAATGCTTTGTCTTTGGGCCTGTTAATCCTGCAGATGGAGAGCATCAGGATGTACAAGATTCTGCAGTAATCTAGGATAAAAAAACCCCTCTGTTTTTGTTCTGAAACAATCCTGCAAATGGTTCTGCTGGTCTAGGAAGGGAGGGTGAAGGATGGGTGCAGGTATTTGTAGTCATGTGGTGAGGAGACTCCCTTAGCTGGAGCTGGCTCTCCATTAATGCAGAGAAGCTTGTTTAAAGCTAAAATGAGGTATGGGCTTGAACTCCGTGGTGTGGATGGACCACAGGGTTTAGCTGGGAGGAAATAGACCCTTATCAGCACAATTCACTGTGCTGTGAAAAATAGCCAATTTCTCTGCAAAGCTGTGGATTTTGCATTGGGCTTTTTTAACTGAGCAAAGTCTTCTTGGCATCCAAGTACGTACTTCTGGTGAAATTTGGAGAGGATTGCAAAAGAAGCTTTCCAGAAAGAAATTTATATCCTGTACTTCAACTTGTTCCTGTTTGGACACTGCTCACAAAACACTGCCTTGCCAATGTTGGGATAACTGGTAATTAAGAAAAGACTCATGAGATTGATTTTCTAGGAACAATAAAAACTTCACACATAATTGTCTCCTCCCTTCACCTTTCCCTAGGGTGAAGGGATGGCCTGTATTTGCAGAGGCTGCACAATAGACATGTCTATTTTCTTTGCCAGCCAGAGCTAAAAACCTCTTTCTGTGTAACTCCAAGGCCAGACTATCTATGGATTCCTGTTAAAAGGGTTTTTGAGATTTTGCAGCACTTCTGTTTTCCTGGAACACTCTCCAAAGCAAGCGTGACTCTGATCTGTACAACAAAGGGTTAAGAGGACATACATCTGCAAAATTGATAGATGAAAGCAACCTAGACCATTATTTTCACATTTTCTTATGGAGAAGAACACTTTGAGCAGATACAGCATGTGGAAGGAAGAGGGAAAACACCACCACTGGCAGAATTGGGAAGTTGAAGCTCAGAGATTGAAGGCTCCCGAGGATAATTCATATTCCTGCTTTACAACTCAGTCAGAATTATGGTTGCAAGTACAGTGGGCACCAGAAGCCTGTATGAGAATTCTTCCAGAAATACGTTGGGCAGCTCTATGAATAGGCAAGGAATGTCTTTAGTTTAACAGGTAATATTTACTTTCTTCCATCCCATCTCCAGACAGCTACAAGAGAAAAATACAGTGATTCACTGCAGGCCAGTAGGCCAAGAGGGATTTTTGCATTTCTCTGATTTTCTGGATTTCAGTTGGTTTCAGTGGACATGGTTTCATGGGCACATCAGCACTAGGAGTGACCTAAGTGTAAGTCAGGCAGGGTTTTCTTTTGAGTGGATTTCTCTTGGTTGGTATTGACAGCTTTCCTTAATTTGATTTTCATGAGTGATGTGTTGATTTGACATAGTCCTGTGCATGAGCTGAATGTAATATTCCAAATTTAAGACTGCAAGGTAAACAAATTCCCGATGCAAAATGCAGTCTCAGAGACTTCCAAAGCCTTCTCATGACAAAAGTAATTTCAAAGTAAAAATCTGTGTGCTGAAAAATATTTAATTTCACAGAAAAGTAATTTAAGCAGCATGTATTTTACAGTTTGATGGTGTTCCATACAACACAGTATTAGTTTCCTTGTTCATTTGTAGATGTCTGCTCATTAAGTAAGATCTTCTTCACAAAGTGTAGGGGCTGTTTAAATGCTTTAGGGGATGAGTATATTTATTATGAGCTGATAATCCTTGTAACTTGTTACATTAAAATATAAATGGATTATATTCTGATGAGAGGCATGAAAGTGATTACTAAACTGTGGAAATAAATGTGTTAGAACCCTAAATAGTGTAATAATCCTCTAAGAGGAAATTGTACCTCATTCATTTCTAATGGTATTTGTGATTGGCTTTGTTTTAGTTCAACTTCTGAGTCAATGCTTCCATGAAATTCTCATGACTTGCCTTCCAAAACGACATCAAAGACAAAAGGAGAAAAACAGTCTTGACAAAACCAGGTCACTACATCAGCAAGAGCAGAGTGGGCTGAGCAGCTCTGCTTCCTAAATCAAAGCCTTGCTGCAGGAGCACTGCTGCTCCCATTAGTGTGTCACAAGTGCCATTCTCAGCAGTGAGGGACCAAAAATTGTCACAACTGCAGAAAAAAGGCTGAAAGCTTTGGCCAAAGCCTGGTGCCTGTCTCCTCAGAGCTGCTCTGCTGAAAGGAGGATGTGGAGGTCCTCAAGGTATCCCTTTTGGGGGATGTCCTGGTCCTAGCTACACTTTGTAGCTAGGAATGCACAAGGAGTGAGGGGGAGTAGTGAATCCTTTGTGCCTACATCAAGCAAAAATCCCAGCAAGAGTGCTGAGGTGTTCTGCCAGCCCTGTCTTTCCAGAGGTCCTTTCATGGTCTTGGCCCAACTCCCCGGTGTGGGAGAGACTGAAGGATGCACATCTGGACTGTGAGGGAAATGTCTTGGCCAGAAGCCTGTCTCAGTCTGCCTGAGAGCAGGGAGCTGTCAAGACACCATCATCTCCCTCTCCTGCCTCAGTTCCTGTGTATCCCCAGAAGAGCTGTCCATTGAGGGACAGAGAGGGGGATTTGAACACACACACAGGGCCATGCCCAATTTTGAAATTGCCATTTCACCAAAAATAACTCCATGTACAGTTTGGCTGTCTGCAGTGGTGGGGTGGGACCTAGAGTACACTCAGGAACAGGAATCTCCTCCTGGATTCTGTGTGGCTGTATCCAGGCTTTTTTATGAAGGGCAAATATAGTGTCTATAGCCAAAACTTAACGAAATAATTATAGCTGCTAGGGCCTGGTAATTAATGTCTTGTACAACCTACTATAACATGCTGCTGCTTTTACACGTGCTTTGTGCAAAATGCTTGTTTGCTGCTGTCTAATGGGGAGAGGGTGACAAATCCTGCAGGAAGAAGGAAATGTACTTCCCATCTTTTGGGGTTTTAATTGAATTAACTGCAGTGGCAGAAATGGCAAAGTGCCAGGGCTTCTCCTGTGACTGAGCAGGCACTTTGCAGAGAGGGAACAGGAGGCTCCAACAGGTGGCTGTGTTCAAGAACAGCAGCTCTGGCTAACGAGCCTCATCTGTTGCTGATTTACTTAATGAAGAAGAGACCTTCACCTGTGTCTGTGACCATGCAGGTGCAAGGATTTGGTGTTTCCCAGTGAGTAGCACTCACAGCACACAGTCTCTGGCAGGTTTTACTTAAGCCATCCAACAGCATATGCAGCAAATGCTCATGGAAGCCACATGGCACAAGCTTTGCTCTTTCTATGGATACCTCAGAGAAGATTTAGCAGAAGCAGAAACCTGTTCTGGGGCTTGGAATGTCAAGCTGTGCAGAGTCTCCTAATGGAGCTACTACTGTCTGCTCAAACCTGGAGTCTGCTGCTGCACTTGAGATCCAGAGTTTCCCTGGCTGCACCTTGTTGGCAGAGACATCCCATTTTCCAGGTAATGTAACTCACAGGGGTTCAGATGAGCTGCCTCTCCCCACACCTTTCTGGTGCCCTGCAGGTGCTGCAGGGGCATGGAGGGGAGGCACCTGGCATGTGTGGCTCTGTGTCCCTGGGGAGGCTGTGATGGGACAAAGCAAATGCTGAGCACAAGCTGGCATCTGCCCTGAGCCAACAGGTCATCCAGAGGAGGAAACTACAGAAGGGGAAGAGAAACTTTTTCTTTTAAGTCTTAGGAAGACCTGTCTGTGTTTTACTCCATGCAAAATAGATGACTTCTATCACCTGGGACTTTTCTGTGTAGGATTTTGAGCAGAGCAAGCTAATAATAACTGAGTCTCATGGGGATTTAAAATGGAATTCTTGCTTCTTGGTGTAAATAGGAAGTGATAGTGTTCCATGTAGGAGGTCTTTAATCTTCTAGATTTATTACATTTTGTAGGATTATAATTTTTTTTAAAGCTTTATTGTTTCATCTTGAGCACTGACAGAGGCAGGCAGGTAACTGAAGGTACACACAGAGCATTTTAATGGGTTTTTTCCTAAATTCCTCTAAAGCCAAGCCCCCTCTGACCACAGCCCCACCCTCTCATCTGCATTTCGTAAGGGTATTACCGCTGTAATTAATAGGACTTGTATAACAGTACCTAATTAAACTCTGATCATATAGTGTAAATTTAACTTGATTATCATTAGCCTCAATGAACTCTGCAGGAGATTAATCCTGGTGATTCACTCAGCACACAGAGCACCAGCAGCAGCTCTGCCGAGGACCAAAATATTAATGAACAGCAAAGCTCTGTGCCCCCAAACCCTGCAAGGTAGGTCTGACAGCAGCTCTGGAGCTGGGGAGGGGTCTGTGCTGGGATGGGAGTCTCCCCATTTTCAAATTGCTTAAAAGCCACTGGAATGCCAGCAGGCTGCTACGGCGCCGCTCTTCAAATCACTGAATAAGGAGTCTGTGAGAGGATTATGGCTTACATAAGAGTTTTATGTCTGTCCTAAAGCTACAGCCCCTATGCATTTGTGCACTGCATAGGGTGTCTGCCAGTGACTAGTGGACAACAGAATGTCCTGAATGACTACCAGCCACATTTTCTTTAGGATTATTGCACGTACAGGACCTGGTCCCAGTCTTATGAACGCTGATGAGGTTTAGTCTGTGGGAAGAGAGCAGAGGCACTAATGTTATATTTCTTTATATTCATTCCTGCATGTTAAAATGCTGTGTGCTTTGCTTCTGCACATTGTGCTGGAGAATTCTTTGCTAAAAAATACCCAAACAAACAAGCTTTTGGTAAAGTAATGGGGGTTTTCCTGTATGTAGTTCCGAAGTACAGGGCATGGGGTTTGTTCTGTCTTTGGCTGAACACATCTGTTTGTTTGCTGCTAATAATAGTTTAATCAATGGGACTGATTCCTGCATAGTCTCTCTCTGATAGTAGCCCAGATGACAGCAAAAAACGGTCTTCTGTATGTGTCACTTTTTCATTCTTCGTCGTTGTTGCTTAATTAAAAGCAAAGAGAAAGTTTTACTCCTGTTTGCATGAATGGTCACATCAAACAGTACAGGCAAATCTAGGCCAAGCTGCTTTCAGTGGGCTAAGGAACATTATACCATTGCACCGCTTCCTTTCAGGGTAGCAATGCCTTTTAAAAAACGTCAGGCACCCTTTGAACTTCCTTTGAAACTGTTAGTTTTGCTTTGCAGAGGTACCCCGTAGCCCACCTTGCCCCCCAGCTGGCTGTGGCACGGCTGTTTTTGGGGGATGTGTCCGTGTGGGATGGGAAGGAGAGGGATGTGCGCGGGGTGCATCCTCGCTGCCTGCAGAAATGGTGCTGGTTATATAACGCCCTCGCTGGGAAACGAGGTGAAACTCTGTCAACTCTTCTGCAGGAGCTTTCAGAGGGTTTGGGGCTGCTGGCTGGCTGAAGGGTAGGTCAGGGGGGTGTTCCTCAGGGGGGGCTGCGTGTTGGGGTGCACACGCAGGTGTCGGTGTGTGCAGAGCTGCAGCATTAATGACTGAGATGTTGGTGCAGGCAATGGTGCCTCAAGCAAACACTGCCACTCAGCACCTAACCTGAAATAGATCATTTTAGGCTCTTGCTACTTTGTGAAACAGGTCTGTAATTTCTTTGTGCTGTTTGTCTGGTTTTGTCTAACGTGTCTCAAACACAATTAAAAATAAGCTGTGCTTAAGCCACAATGGCTTTCCTTGAATAGTGGTAATAATACTTTGTGAGAGAAGGCTGTGTTCAGGCAGCAAAATGCTTTTTATCAAATGATCCAGGATGCTGATACTATTCAGAATGTAACTTGCTGGGGCTTTGCTGTTGTTCTTTGCACTTGGTATTGTTTCTTGCACTTGCAGATTTGTACCTGTTTGCAGCACAGTTGCTGTGTTTGCTTGTTCGAGTGCAAATGTTCATGTTGACTGATGAGTGCATGCTGGATGATTGTGTCCATGAGTGCAGGATGTCCATGTGTGTTTTAAGACTGGGACTGTGGGTCTGGATGTGCTTGGCACTGTCATGGAAGAGTTACTCATATGCAAATGGAGCTACTGTCAAATGAGCATCTCAGAGCAGAAAGTAATCTTGGTTTGCAACAAGATGAACAAAGGAAAGCCTGAGCTTTTCAGGGTTATATTGTGGAAGCTGTGTTTGCACTCTAAGTACAGTATGTGCTTCAAATGCTTGAGAGCTGCTGGGGGAACTGGTTCCCTTACAGAGACAGAGGGGCTGTGCATCCACAGCACAGGCAGCTGTGAGCTCAGAAGGTTCCAACAGCAGGAAACAGAGCCCAAATGAACCTAAATGAGCAAGGGATCTGAATTATTCGCAAACAGAAATGCTTGTTTCTGAACAGTCAGATGTCTGAATCCGGAGCAGCCTCAGGCCATGGGACTGGCACTGTGAGGGTGAGCATTGTCCTAAAATGAACTGTGCAACAGAAAAATCGGTTGGTATGAGATGCAGGCTCGTATTCCCCTGGGACTGAGAATCTCTTGTACTCAATTTTTAGACTCCTTTTTTGTTACAGTCTCAAAGGCTCTTGATGTTACAATTCCTGTCACTTTGACTTTTGCCTTTGTTCCTTGCAATATTCAGCTGGAATAGCAGCCTGCCAGGGCCCACATCCTATTTCATATTTGTTCTCTTTCTCTTGCTGTGCTTGAGTCCAGTGGTCCCATAGATCTGGCTGGTCCCTGACTGGTTGTGTGGCCTTTGTGTGAGGAGCTGGGTGTAAACACAGGGTCTTAAAATGAACCTGAGGGCAGTGTCTTGCTCCAGACTCAAGGGAGCTGCACAAGGGCTGCTTGCCACGATGGATCTCTGGGGCCATGGGTAGTCAGATGTGTGGTGGCCTCTTCTTTTGCATCTCCCCTTTTCTAAGGCTTCTGGTGCTGCTAAAGTTTTGCAGGGAGCAGCTGCCTGATGTTTTGTACCCTCATGCAGGCACCAGGGAAGGGTGCTGCAGGGGCAGCCGGGGCTGTTGGTCACAGTGTCCAGGACTCAGACCCCAGGAGGGGAAATGAGCTGATGAAATCTCATCTTGGTGGCAGGTGTGGCATCTTTGCACCAGGGGAGGTGGCTTCTCTGTGCTGCAGAAACACCCTGTCACTTGGGAGAGGATCACTGCTTCCCCCAGCACAGCAAAGACAGCAGTGGGGTTAGGCCCTCCAATGCTGCAAGCTCCCAAGCACTGCTTACATCAGTGAAGACCATAGGCAGAGGAATATCACACAGCTGCCTAGTTTTCCATACGTGATCACTGAGTGCTGGTGCCTTTGTGGCTTTTGCAGCCCCACAGCTGAGCCTGCAAGGTCCCAGTTGCTGCCTACAGATGGTAAGCCTTGCCCTAGATACCAAGCAGGCTTCTCTCTGCACACGCCTGTGTTTAATTACCATTATGAAATGGCAATAAAAAATCTAAAATGCCATTAAAACGTGGTGTGGGGCTGGGGTTTGCAGTCTAACTGCAAGCCTCCTGTTGGTGAAACTGCTCCAGGTTTATCTGAACTCTGCCACTGGACAGTGGTTGTCCTCTCTGAGCCGCTCTCTGAGCAGGCTGATGTGGCTTGTCTTGTTTGCCACTGACTTCCTGGGATATGTTGGTGTCAGCACCTCTCCTAAGTCTTTCCTGTGCTGGAAATTCTGCCTGGTTCAAGCTCCTACCAGCCAGATGCCTCAGCAAGAGCAGTGCTAGGCATGCCTTGCCCAAGGAGTAACTTCCTTCTTGAAGGAGAGTTTCTCTGGTGCAGACAAGGGTCACTAGGACTGCACTGACTCCCTGGAGTTGGTTCCCATTCTGAGAGTGGGTGCTGACCCCACCTTACCAACATACAGCTATTCAATGCACTTTGCAGTAAAATTACTCTCTGGTGCTTATAAACTTTTCAGGGTATTAAAATGTCCTTAAACCCTATTGTGTTTCTTGCTGTAGCTTGGAGCTGGCCCAGAGCTGGGCTTGACTGGCATCTCAGGCACTGCTTGCAGTTTAAATTCCTTGGGATGGGGTGATGGATCCCTGCCCTCTCCCAGTCCTGTCCCCCTGCTGCCTTTGGTGCAGAGTTCAGCTCCAAGCTGCAGCCAGTGACAGTCTCCACATGCAAACCTCAGCAGCAGGATCAGAGCCATGTTTCTCAAATTGACAAGGAAAATAAAAGCTTTTATTCTGTGTGAAGGGGAGGAGAGGACAAGAATTATTTCAGACATTCTAATAAGCCCCTAAAGTAAATAACTAAATGTTCTTCTATTTTGGTGTAGCTCTTGGAAAATTCCCAGGATGTCTTTAAAGAGCTCACTGTAAAATACTGGGATGTTCTTTTCCCACAGGTGTATGTTAAAAACATTTCACTTGGAATTATTACAGAATTACCTGGTCTTGGGATTACTGTGAGTAGCTTTGGGAAATCTTTCACCTGGGCTGCATTACTTGGGAAGTGCAACAGAGAATTACTTCCAAACTTGATTTAACATTGTAACACAAACACCTGTGCATAGGAAGCAGAGGTCTTCCTCTGTTTGCATCCTTCTCTGTCTACCTGGAAGAGCAGTCTGGCCCTTACCTGCTGCCACAGAGCACCTTGGGGAAGGTGCTGAGCCCTGTCAGGGAGAGGAGCACTGATACTGATTCCTTGGGGAGCTGAGCCCCAAGGCAGACCAATGAATTGCACTGTTTTCATTGACTCAGGTAACCTTTTTTATTAGATTACCATTCCCTTCACAGACTCAGGGACCAGAGCAATAAAGGTAATGAAGGATGAGTAATAAAGGCAAGCACAGATGCTTATCTATCCTCATCCCTCTGACATGCCAGTCCATTGAACCTGTTTGCTGTTTGGACCTCATCTTAGAATTCAGTTTTGAACCTCTGTAGGTGTGTGAATTGGGAACTCCCCTGCTCAAAGCCCTGCTTCAGCTGTATGGGAAATACTGTGCCAGGCTCTATGGTTATTAATAACCTGATTTTGCTAGAGAATGGAGCTCCATGTCTGAGCTCCTGTGGCAGGCAGGCTAATGATATTGGACAGCAAGCAACTGTCACTTTTGCTAAATCTGTCATATTGTGAGTAATCTGCTTACAGCATGCAATGAAGGTGGGCAGAAGACAGGCTAATCCACCTTAGGGCTCTACCCAATGTGAAATTTGGAGTCTGCTTTTCTCAAGAACACGGTTATCCCCTGGAAACTGTTGTCTCAGAAGCACAAACAGGCATCAATTTAGCTGAATAAACTCCATCTGTGTGTCTGCTTCAGGTCTTCTAGACCCTCATTACTGAGCAATGATAAAATAGGACTTCTGAGGAACAGAAGTGACATGGAATTTGTCAGAAAACATGTCCTTGCACGTTACTTAAAAATGCAGCACAGATTTGGAAGCAAATCTGAGGATTTTCTTATATAGAAAAGGGAAATGATTGGGCTCCCAGCAAAGCTTTCATGGGTGGGAGCTGTGGAAGAAGCACACAAAGAGGCTCTTGGTTATCTCTTTCTGATTGCAGTGCAGCTAGATGCCAGCTGCTAACCTAGAGACCCCAGTGGAACCTCACCTGCAGCAGTGTCAGTGCAGTCCATGGGCTCTGGGATGGGTTTGGAGAGGCAGGAGGGAGGTGATGGGCACCCACTTTTGCTGACTCCTTCCTGCATCACCTCCTGCTGATGTGCAGCCCTAGGTTGTTTTCCCCTGTTGCTGCATTAGGCAGCAACAGGGGAAAACCCTCTCTTTTTACAAGTGAGACTTCACCCATGCACAAGATGTTTTTCAGAATCAATCCCCCATTTTGGCCTCGTTTGGCCAAAGTGCGTAGCAGTTCCTTGAATTTGAGTAGATAAATAATCATATTGATGGAGGTGCTGCTTAATATTAAACTAAGTCTGTTGCTGAATCAGGTCCTTGATCTTTGCCAACCTTTGTGCTACAAAAGTATTTATACGTGTAAACATTAAATTGTAGATGCAGTTTCTTCAGATAACACTGCAGCATATGGGGCACAGGGCTGAACTTTATGGGGCAATAAAATTCAGTGCTGAACACTGGGAATTGTTTCCTCTTCACAGGCCTTTATATCTGCTTTTAACAACTGTTCCTCCATGGTATTTAGTAGTTTTTAAGAATATCTTCGTTCCCATAAAGTTGTCCTGTCACCTGTGCAGTGCTCCACAGGCAGAAGGTGTTTGCTGGTGTTACTGTCTTTCCTGTGGTTGCATGAGAAGTTCCACATGAGATTGGAGTGCTGTATTAAGCTGGGTCAGTAAATCATGCACAGGACTTGAAGGCTGTCAATTAGAATATATTTTGCAATGATGAGGCTGTACAAAATATGCTTGCAGTGAGCTTTGGGAGATCCCCAACTTTGTGCCTCCCCACAAGGGGATCCACAACAGTCAAAGGTAAAGAGGTGCCTATGTGACTTACAGCTTAAATAATTACAGCTTAGGAAAACAAGACAGGAAAGTAGGTTTAAATACTATCAGAAAAAGGAGATGGGAGATAAACTAAATGGCTTATTAAAATCATTCAGTAGCAGGGCTCTAGGTTCAGTGTAGAATTCCTGGCTGTCAGCACACCAATGCTAGCAATAATCACAAACCTCCAAGACACAGGGAGTGCCCAAACCTGCCTTTTAAAAGAGATGTTCATTTCAGGGCATTTTTTCCTAACTTGTCTCAAACCGAGACAAATTCATGAGTAGCTGATTTCAGACTAAGGAAAGCAGTTCTGTCTTCTGCTCCCTGCAATCTCTGCTGCATTGGTACAGTAGTGGCAAAGTAGTTGAAAGCTGATCTTTATAAAATGTCTCTCCAAGCATTAGCTTTCAACCATGCAAGCCTGATTTTTCACACAGAGGAGGCTGGGAGTGGCAGAAGTGCCTTTTCAAGGGTGAGATTTGCCTGAGCTGGTCATGAAACTGCACCCTGAGGGCTGCTGAATCAGGTTGCTTGTAAAAGTCAAGAGCATTTTGATGTACAAGATATTTATGTTCCCTCTTGAAGTGTTATAATGAGGATAGAGTGATAGCATCAGGGAAACGGGGTCACAGAGCAGGGCCCTGGGAAATCATGTGCCTGGCTCCTGTGGTGCTTACCTGGGGATGTGTTTTGGTTACTGACTGCTAAATATAGCAAAGCTGGGGCTGCATTATCATTCTACTGAATGTCAAAAAGTTTGTTGTGTCTTACTGGAGAGCATGTCACTGTAGCCTTACCCAGATGTAATACAGAGGCTGTTGAGAAGCACAGGAACAAGATGTGCTACCATCACACTACTTTTATTTAATTTTACCTTCAGGAGGAAGTAATTTGTTGAAATTAAGTTTTAGTTCCCAAAGAGGAAGGTGTTCCTAGGTGGAGTGGTATCTGTGAGTACAAGTAACTTTTTTTGAGGATAGGAAAATTAGTTTTAAATAATATTATCCCTGTCTAAATCTTTATTACTGTTAGAAGGGATCTCACTCTGCACATGAGTTATTGCTGGCTCTCACAGGCTTGGCTCTTTTTACACAAGTCAGGATTTTTCCTGGAAGGTGGAAGGGTAGGAATTTCTCCACTGGCACATTATTGGGGATGGTTCTGCAGCCTGATTTGTCTTGCTCACTTACCTGTAAGTTCTCACTGGGCTCTGCCAGAAGGTATTTCTGACAATCTGACATCCTCCATGTCAGGCTAAAGCTGTTAATTTTATTTGGGGTGGTTTGGGGGAGATCTGGGCAAGTTTGATCTTTTTGAGTGGACACTGGGGTTAAGGCTTCTTCCTAAAGGTGCTCACCAAGGACACTGAGCCATGTTAGAAATAACACAGGTACCATTTGCAGTCTTGCTTTTGGTGAGGGATTAACTACTGGAACACAAAACCTGTGATTGAATTTTTCAGTTGTGCAGCAGCACTTGGTTGAACAGAGATGAACCTAAGCATGAGTTTAGTTTCACTACAGCACTTGCTGAATAAGGGTCTAAGTTAATAACATCGAGTAAAAGCTGGTGCCAGAACTGCCCTCAGCTATGTAGGAGGTTCAGGGCTGCATTTCTCAAACACACAAGCCCATTGCACTGTGCTGTCAAGAGGAAGAGCTCACTTGGCATCCACCAAAGCTGAAATTTGATGGTTGTGATGGGTCTGCTTTGCAGTAACAATCACTGGGTGGCAGTGCTGTTGGAACAGAAGCTACCATTGGTGTTTGGAAACAGCTCTTGTATGGGAGAAAAAAAAAGGCTATTAAGACATTCTTCTGTGAAATAGCTCAGACAAAGCACTGAGCACACAGCAGTGTGTAGGAGAAGAAAAATGTGCATTAAGTCTTCTTTATCTGTTGCATGCATGAGTAATCAAAACTTATGTAAATATGCCTTCTTATAAACTGTATTTATCTTATTCTTATAGAGGAAGCAATGGTAATGCCTCTGTCTTTCAGCTGTAGGTATGGGGTGTAGATAAGCAGCATTACATGTCCATTATCCCTGTGGATCAGGGAAGAAAAGAAACCAACTAAAAGCAATTCCCCATGACTGTTACTTGGAAATTTTAACAAAGTCCAGATCCTCTAATCCAGGATCAAGTCTGTGTTTGGAAGACAGGTATGAGAGTGTGAATAACCTGTCAGTTTAAGATGATCTTCTTTTTTATTTTTTTACCCCCACTGGTACGTTCTGCATGTGCTTCAGTAGGGAGATGATGTGAAGGCTTTGCTAGTATAGTTGCAGTTTTCTTGAAATGTATCTGAACTGCCCAGTGAGAGAAGGATCCCAGATTGTGTTGGTTCAAGTTCAGAAAAGTGCTGTGACAGCCTGCCAGCATGAGTCATGCATTTTGGGAGTGTTTGTGCTTCATAGGCTGTTCCCCAATAGAAGACACTTCTCTTTTGGACAATTTTCAGCCTTGTGCAATCGGTCCATCTGCTTTAAAGATAAATATATGTATATTAATAATGAGAGGGGTATTAACAGATTGACATTTCATGGGATTTTAGGGATGAACCTGTCTGCTGAAGTCAGAGGCAGCTTTGCCATTAGCAATAGGGTTTGGTCACTGCATAGTTCAACAGTGCAATTGCCTTTATAGACTAGAGTTAATGTCTAAAGGCATTATGTAAATGTCAAACAACCTTTGACTGGGGTTCCTTGTGCATTATTTTGTGAGTTACTAGGCTTTGGAAACTAGATTTTAGAAATCTACCCATATGTGGAATACTTTTGAAATTCACCTAAAGATAAATGAATAACAGGCCCAATATTCCTGGATTTTGAGAGCTGCAGTCTTTTAAAGGGCTGGCATCTCCAAAGAAAAGAGGATTTTTTGCTGTGATGTACATTGAGCTTTGGAGATGGTTTTATATTTGGACCATCCTTTCAACCACTGACATATCCCTATGCTACAACCTATAAATCACCCAGGGAAAAGCACGAGGCCTTTGATGTTGTACCAAAGTTCTCTGGTGCCACAGAGCCTGACATCAGGCTTGTGGGTTTTATCCCAGCTGTCTCCTTCCTGGTGTGTTTGCCTGATGTTTGAACTCTGTGTAAGTTGACTCAGAGGATCCTGGAGTTTCAGCTCTGGAGTCCAGGAGAGCAGAAAGGATGTTCTTGACTCCATAACTGGCTTGTCCTTTGTCTAGGACAGCGCAATTTATTCTTTCCAAGCAAATATTTACTAAGTAAACAGCGGGGGAGAGTTCGTATACAATTTGCTGGCATTACGTCAATAAAGATTTATTCTGTTGTGTGTTTTAGGGGTTTAATTAACATGAGCTTTGCAATATGTGCTGGAAAGTAAATAACAGGCGCATCTTTATTTACTTGGCAGAGCAGTAATGCTTCTTTAGAGGAAGATATGAAAGCTTTTCCTAGTGCATGCAGCTGTGTTCACTGGTAGCAGGCAGGCCATTCCTCAGTGCACACACTTCTTAAATCCCCTGCACATCAGGCTTAGGGGAGAGTAAGGTGCTGTACAGATCTCACAGGGAGTGAGTTTTATCCCACTGGGCACCATGCAAACGAGCAGTGAGACCTGAGACTGAAGGAGATGATCAGCTCCATTGCTGTGGCTGCTGTGCAGAGCTATTTATGGAAAACATGTCAGATGCACAGGCTGAGGCTACTTTGTGGATCTTATCATGTTATTGATCAAAAATATCCAACATGAGCAGAATTGCCACAACTGAGCTGTTTTCATTTGGAAGGACTTCTTGGCTGGGAACTTGGCTGCCCACTGAATTATAAATCCCAGCCAGCAGCATTTTACAACAGAGTCCTGATATAACCTTTGGCAGAGGACCACAGATGGCAACCATGTGAGAAGGTTACTGTGCTTTTGATGCTGTCTGCCCCCTTAACCAATGTGTTCTAGCAGTGATACCCCATTCTCTGATGCCTCATCCATTGCTGCTTCTGGGCCTTTGCAGATTGTTTACATGTGAGGTTTCCATTGGGGATTCCGAGGTGCAGGCTGATCAGTGGGGAAAAGTCACTGCCAGCTGTGGGAGCTGTAGTTGGAGATAAGAAATCACACCTTACTGGAGCTGTCAGCCCTGTGAGCTTTCAGCTTCATTAGACTCCCTGGAATTCCCTGCATGCTCAGGGCCAGTTGTGGGTGTACATGTCTTCAGGAGAACACTGCTGTCCTGGGAGAGGTCTCTCCAGCACCATCCTATCCTGGGCTCACAGACAAGGTCTTTTCTTACTGGGCTGCATCCCCCAGTCTGCTGGAAATGTCCTCATGCTTCTTCTGGTCCTTTTGATGTAACATCTCACATCTGGGATAATGGTGCCTTTGAACTTCCTGTTTTTTCCAAGACAACTTCCATCATTTGATAGGCAATAACTTCCCTATTAACATAACATTTATGACAGGCTTGACAACAAGGAACGGATTTCTTGTTCATGGTCAGCCCTGTTTGCCTGAACTGAACACAACAGTCAAACTTCTCTTTCCTCAATCCTTCTATTAGTGTGTAACTGACCTTTCCCCCTCCTTCATTCCTATTACTCTTCCTGCTTTGTACTTCAAATATCATTTAAATGATGTTAAGTGAAATTCTCTAGAAACAGTATTGATTGCTCTTCTCTTCAGATTTGTCCACTCTGTTATTCTAAGGCATCAGATTGATAAACAGATTTCTAACATCCTGAGGCAATGAGTATTTTTCCAGGCTTGTGGAAGAGTAGAAGTATATTTTTTCCAAGGTTGTGCAAGAACAGGCACAGTGTTTAATTGTCCCTCATCTCCCCATACGTCCTTATTGCTCTGCCACTGTGACTGGGCTGCTACAGCTTGGTTTGTTTGTAGCCATCCCCTGCACTTTGATAGAGAAATTGCAGTGGGTGATAGCTCTTTTTTCTCTGGACCTCTTTAAAACTCTTCTTTCATCTGCCTCCTGATTTTGCTCTGCCTATTGAGATTTCATGTATTCTGGGGGGCTGGCACTCCAGATGTTTTCATGACAATGGTGTCTTTATCATCAGGATTTCATAATTAGGCAATTATTTTTTTTACAATACAGTCATTCTGAGATTTTTGTGTAATAAGCAGTTAGATACTATAATTTTCTAGAAATGCCTTTTTTGTGTAAGTATGGATTAGAATAGATTTTAATTTTACAATTTCAGAGATCTAAATTAGGCATTGTAGTAAAGAGAAATTACTTCTTATGTCTATTAGAACATTTACGTTTGTGTTGTGCTTATGCCAGCCAGAGTAAAATAGTTCCATATGTTTTTAATCTTAGGTTAAGTTAAAACTGCTGGTAAGAGAGATGGTGGGGAAAAAAAGATTGTGATGATGCAAGAAAATGTAGCTGGAATTTTTGAGATACTGCTGTGCCCTGTCCCCTCCTGCTCTACAATGGGAAGTCCAAGTGTCAATAGAAGTAGAATCATGGTCAGTTTGAGCCAGCTGGAAGGTGAAATAGCTTCAAGACACTTTGTTCTGGTTATTTCAACCACTTCTATTTGTATGGAGCTGGAATATCCAACCAAAAGTAATTTAATTTCTACCTCTTCCTATTTTGTGTGTATTTCAGCTGAGAAATGCAGTGGAAGCAATTGCCTGCAAAAATGGGCATATTCTGGTAAAGAATCATTTCCCATCATTTCCCTAAAGAGCTCCCTTTGTAATGTCTCTCACTGTCTTACCACTCATTTCTTTTCCCTGATGTGCAGTAAAATATTAATCCTTTCAAGCCTGAGATTAGCCTTAGTTTATGTTTTACTTCTTAATGGCAAGTGTTAAACACTGATTTCTTAGGATGTTCACAGTGGCAGATAGAGTTGCAAAGAACACTGGATGAGCATGATTTCTGCTTCTGTGCTTTTTTTACTTTGTAGTAGAAAACTGCCTGAAAACTTTATTCCTAGTCCATCTCCATTTGTGTTTTGATGGGAAAACTCCTGATGGTTTTAGGCAAACAAAATGCTTTCAAGATGCAGACGTTTTTGCTCAACTTAAGCAACTGTTAAGCTTCACTCTTGAGCTTAACCATTTCTTAAGCAGGGACTGTCTGAGGATGCCAAGTGCCACAGGTTTCTGATCTTCAGGCTGGCAGCACTCTGTCCAGGTGCATTTCAACCAGTGATGCCACTCCTGTCACTGAAAAAGAAGATAAACTATGTATGAGTTGCAGGAGAAAATCCCTAGTAGCCCATGAATTGTCCTGGAGAAAAGGGATGCTGCACATTCTTGAGAACATATCTTCTTCTGCCATATTTAGTGCTCCCCAAAATCCTTTACTCACCTCATCAGAGGTAAAAAAAGTGGGTGAGTGTGGGGTCAGCTTTGCTGATTGGAGGGAAGACTGTGATGAGGGAGAAATCTGGGGCAGCAAAGAGTGGAAGGGGAAGACAGATGCCAGCCCAGAGGTGATGGGTGTTGATGGCTGCTGTTGGTGCCCTGTTGAAGGGAGAACAGTTATAAGAGCAGTTTTGGCTGGTCACAGGGATCCTTAAGTCTTTCCTGCCTTTAAAAAATAAGCTGTGTGCTCTCTGAACGCCACATCAGTCAGCCTGAGGGAGCTGGAATGAAAACAGCTAAAGCAGCACTGCAGAGATAAAACAGGGGTCCTTCATGAGGGGCTTCCTTGGACAATTTCTTTGCCTGTGGCTCTGAAGCTGATGGTGGCACTAGTGCTGTAGACAAAATTTAAGGTTGCTCCACGTCAGCACGATGGACTCTGTGTGGAACACGTGCCTTCAGGTGGTGCCTGTGAACAACTTGAGGTTAGAAACCACTCACTCTGTGTCTTCCTGTCTAAGCTAAACAGATCTTTGTGGTCAGCATGAAGTAAATGATGACCATGTCTCCTCAATCTCTTTCCAACCAGCCCCACTATTTGCCTCTGAGAAGTTAAGTAAGAGGTGACGTCGCAGTCTGAGCTAGGGGTGGCTTTCGTGTTACGTGGTGCTCAAAAAGTAGGTTACTGGGTCAGGAACAGCAAGTTCTGACTGTTTGCCAGCTCGGCCCTTTTTTTTTTCCCTGTGATGTTTATACTGCTGTGACCTGCCACGCTGAAATGAGTCTAAAATGAGCAGGAGCCCAGCAAGGTGGGTTTGATTGAACTTGTCCTTCTGTACGTGCGTTATCAGCCTGCAGGATGCTTGCTGCATGGGGGCTCCCCTTTTGGAAAGAAAAGTAAAGCTAATTGGAATCCAGTGGCTAAGAAAAAAAGACAGTCATTTTTAAATGATTAGCTTGAAGCCGAAAAACTTTCTAAATTCACTGGAGAGTGAAGAGATGTGGGCTCACAAATTCAGTGCTTGGAGAATTTACTCCCAGATCCAGGATTGTCTTAGAGAAGATCCCTTGGGACATCTGGAAAATTTGAATCTAGCTCACAACAGCGAATCTTGGGACAACTGTGTTTTGATTCTGGTTGTGATCAGTTTGAAATACCTCTGGCTGTTTGCACTGCTTTGTCCAAAACTGGTCACCCCCTCCCTCACACCCCACCCCCGTGCACTGTCCTTTTATGCCTCACAGAGCTCAAGACCTGCTGCAGGGCATGGGGACAGAGGGCAGCTGCTGCCAGTCCCTGCAAGGGAGTGGAGTGCCAGGCTCAGGGTGGAAACCTGACAGGGAATTGCAGCCTCTGTCCCAGACAGAGCATGGGGCAGGAGGATAATGATTGTTCTCAGTGATCTTCAAGGTCTAAAGGTCTGGAGCAGCATCCTAAACACTGCTGTGATTTTGTATTTCCTTGGCTGCAGAGGTGTCAGGCTGCACATGGGTGTTTACCTGTCCCAAGCACTGGATCCCACATCCCTCCTGTGCTGGGGGATGGCAGCCTGGAGCAGATCTCTCATCCTGCTGCTGCCAGAGGCTCCATCACTCCAGAGAGGAGAATGGAGGCAGCAGCAGTGGCTCCTTGCCTTGTGAGCCCTTTCCAGTCCAGGTCACATCCAGCTGCACACAGCTGCACTGCCCCAGCCTTGCAGCTGGACATACACTCTTGTATTCTAAGGGAAATTCCTTTGGGTTGGAGGCAAGTTTTCCTCTTGCTCAGGGCCTTTGTGCCCAGATTTCTAGAGCATGGTACTGCAGTTCTCCTCCCCCTGGTTAAATGCAAAGAGTGGGGTACACAAGGAATGGGTGGCCTGGCTTCAAATATTTGAATAATCTCACCAGTGAAAATATTACTCAAAGCAAAGCCTCAAGATGTGTTCAGTGGCTCTTTGCCAAAGCTGACTTAAGAGGAAACTATGTGGGCCATTCAGTCAAGTGATTCATCAAGCTTTCAGTGCTTCCGAAAACTCATCTAGAAGAAATCAAAATTAAAAAAAAAAAAAAGCAGAACTCAGAGATTGCACCTCACAAAATCTGTCTTAAATCACAGAGAGCTTTCTGCTGCCAGACCAGATGTAGCAGGACAGAGAAAGAACAGCATCAGTTAATGCTCATTGCTGAGTTAAAATGGCATCTAATCACTATGCATCAGCAGCACAGAGAGAATGGTCTGTGCAGCCTGCAGAAGCCACCCTCAGCACTCTGCTTTGCACATCCCTCCTTGTGTTCCTTGCCCACAACTTGAAAATATCTGCATCTGGAGGAAAATTATGTTGTTCGAAGAAGGGCGAGGTGGGTAATGCAGCCAATATAAACACACAAATCTCCATATTTTAAAGCAAGGATCACCTCACCTCCTTGCTTTTTAATGAAATGCAGTCAGACTGCAGTATCTCACAGAAGATCTGTTATTTATGAGAATATCAAGCTCTCAGAGCTGCAAAGGTTCCCCACTGGTGATGGCTCAGCAGGGCCCTGGTTATCACTGCTGACTTACAGTTCCCTCTCTGCTGGTAATCAGTTCAGCCACCACCAGAGAATATCTGTTAAACCTCACCCCAAAGACCCCAGTCCTGCCAGGTGCCAAGTGTTTGGTGTGGGAAGCAGCATTACGAGGGGCAGGGAGGAGGTGAACATCTCCCCCCTGCATGCCCCCTCTTTTTTAGAAGGCTGGATCAGCTGATAAAAGTAGACCTGGCTCTGCTGCCTGCAGCAGAGCTGCACTGATGAATGCTGGTGCAGAATATGGCCAGGTGTCTGTTTAAAAGCTAAAGGTTTAAGGAGAGGCATGCATTTAAAATGCAAATTAAGTCCTTGCTGGCCTTGTTTCTTTGGGGATTGTATTGATATTAAATTGTCCTGGAAGGTGACCTGCATGAAAATCCACATCTTTCTCTGTTGTGCAGTCCTGGGTGGGTTTGCAGGCACTGCACAGCTCCATCCTGCCTTTCCCTTCCCTTCCCAGTGTGGGCTTAGCAAAGGAAGTGATGGTCTCTTGGTTAGGGAGAGCTGCCACATCACACATGTGCCCAGTTCTGCTTCTGCCCTTGCTTTGGGGTGTGACCTTATGCAAAGCCTGTAGCTGTGCCTGGCCTTGGTTTCTCTCTCTCACAAAAACAATGATGACAGCACTGTCTGAATGCCTTTACCTATCCTTTTTTTGGTGTTTTGGGGGGTTTTTTTGAGTGTAAAGTGACACAAAAGACTAGAAATCTGTGTCTGCTCTTCATTCCTGCTGCACAAACAGCTTTCCAGCCCAGCTTTGTCACTTCAACAGCTGTAGCATTAAAACAAAAATAAAGCCTGATGTTGGGCTTCTGCTTTGGAACTCACAGAGCATAATTACAGCAATGGAATGCTCTAATAATGCTCTGCTTCCAGTCAGAGAACTGATGGAGCTAGAGGATCTTCAAGGTTCCTTCCAGCCCAAACTGTTCTGTGGTTCCATGGTACTCTCCATGTAGGGGATTCTGATCTATGAATCTATAGTTACACTTAATAAGATGTAGCAGTTGCTCGGGGGACTGATAATAGGATACAGAGTCCTTTATCTCTGTGTCATGTGTTGAAATCCAGACCAGGCCATTAGCAATTAAAAGGTCTTACCATCTGATATCTGTCCAGTGACCTGTGCAAAAGGAGCTTCAGCTCAGCAGTCAGTGCATGAACTCCTCAGGTTTTAGATTGCAGCTTTTTTTTTTTCCTTTGAAGGGAGGAAAATGTCTTTTTCAATCCCATCCCTGCCTTCTTTAGCACCAAGAGCAGCTGTTTGCAGGCAGGCAAGCAGCCAGGCAGAGATGGGGCTGTGGTGTTTCCCCTCCCTAAGGGTGGTTTTCCAAACCAAAGCTGAAGTATGTTAGACCAAGACCCTTGGGAGAGCAGCCAGCACTGGCTCAACTCATAGTGAGTTTGTTTTGGGACTAAACACACAGTTGC
This sequence comes from Cettia cetti, assembly GCA_013401135.1. Taxonomy (NCBI): domain Eukaryota; kingdom Metazoa; phylum Chordata; class Aves; order Passeriformes; family Sylviidae; genus Cettia; species Cettia cetti. The sequence goes on along the minus strand of VZUI01000492.1, from coordinate 24,871 downwards.
TTTTTCTTGACATCTTATTACAGCAGCTGTTTAAGCATATAAAAATAATAGCTCATAAAGTAAAATCCATGGGTTTCCTCTCTATCTGTCTATATGAAAAATACCCCAAATATTTGTTTTCAAGAGTAGTTGACAAACGGAAAAGAAAGATGAAAACCTTTACTTAATGCTGTGTTTTCATTCAGACACAGACATGCTTGTGTTCCATTAATTTATGGTGAGACTTTATATTTTATATTTTTATCTTTCCCATTTATTTATACCTGCTATTTTTTTTTAATCTGAAAACCAACAAGTGTGAAAGATTCCATAGCTACCATTCATTGTAAAAAGTGTTGTGGGAAAGGAGGTTTTCTCTTTTTCTGTCCTCAAACAAGGCCATGCTGATGTTCATACACAGGTGTCAGTGTTTGAGAGAGTTTTGTGGCAGGAAGGACTATTGTTACAATGGCTGGCCAAGCACAGAATTCAAATTCTCTGTGAGCTGAGCCCAGGGCTGTGTCTTGCAGCTGGGGCCCCTCAGGGGCTGGGCAGCCCCACCTTGGTGCTGCTGTGTGACCAGGTGACACTGGCTGGTTCCTCTGCCACCTCCCTTCACCCTGCTGGGAGCACCCAGGAGGATTCTTGCAGGGCTCAGAGCCCCCCAGGAGCCTCTGCCATGGTCCCCACCAGCTCCAGGGAAGGTCCCACCCCTGCCCCACCTTCAGACTCGTGTGAAAATCACCACTTTTGAAGGAAAATGGAAAGCAGAGGAGAGGACACCACTGAACCGTAATTGCCTGCAATATTTTAGCAAAGATTGCCTCTTCCAGGCTGCTCTAGAGCCATATCTGTCTGTCTTGGTGGAGATCTGAGTCCTGGGAGATTCCCTCCAGTGGGAAATATTGCAGTGGTAGGACCTTGCTGCTCTTTGATCTGGAAAGTGCACTGCTCCCAAGTGCAGGTCCTAAGGAACTCTTCCAAACAGCATGCCAGAACAGCAGGGGTAGAAATCTCCCACTTCCCTTTTCTCTGAGAGCTTTGAATTCTTTCCTCAGAGTTTGCCCCTCTTGGACAACCAGTGACATATCCAGCAGCACAGCCTTTATCTCCTGGGAAGGAAAAGCAGACCCAGTGAGCCAGGCTGCTGGCTGAGGTGTGCTGCTGTTGTTCTGCTGCTGGTGCTTCACATCAACTGAAATTGTGGCACAGCAGCCCCTGTAAGCTCCACAGTTATTTAGGTGTTACCTTTTAGTCATCCCAGATCTAAACTTTTGGCCCAGAACCTTTAGTTTCATGAAAACCAAGCAGGAGAACTGGGGATTTCTCTCTTTCCCAAGGATTTATAATACACTGTGATGTTCCAAAAATAGGCAAGTGTTTTCTCTCTGTGTTAGTAAGGAGGAACTCTGTTTTACCAAGAGAAGGCTGGTAGTACAATCTCCCCAAGTTTGTAGAAGGCAATTTGTAACAAATTCCTTTAGGTCATCTCTTTATGTAAGTTCTGACCTGATCCACCTTCCTGAGCTCCCAGATCCAGGTGGAAAGATTAGCTCATGTGCAGAGCACGGTGGCTGCTGGAGCTGTGAGCTGCTCTCACATGGAGAAGCCCTGCCCTACATTAGACTCCCAGGAGGAATCATGGACTCTCTTGGAAACTTTTGCAGAAATCAAGGCTGGATCCAGCCTTGCTTGTCAAGCTCAGTGGTGGCCACACCAAATCCATGCTCCTGGAGACAGGAATGGTGCTGATGGGCTTCCTTGCTCAGAGCCTGGGGGTGTCAGTAGTCCCACTAAGTCCATTCCCTCTCTGGTGTTTGAAATGCAAGTCAGCCAACACCTGGAATACCTCTCTGTGTCATGGCAGGTGGTTTGCAGAATTTTCCTCAGGATGTGATTAATTTATCTGCAGGGAGAATTCCTCACTGAATATTTTTGTTTCAGATTTTGGAACTTGCCAGAGGAGAGGAAAAGGAGAACCTCCACTAGAACAAACTAGAGATTTGAATTTTCTTCCTTTGTGGGTTTGCTATCCACCCATCCATACAGACTCTTCTTAGACTCTTCCTGTGTTTTTCCCTTTTTGTATTGAACAGTCTGAGCTGCTGATGGGCAGAGATGCCATTAAGATAAGCACATGTACTGTACACAGCAGGATCACAGGCATCCTCCTGAATGCCCTCAATAAAATGTTCAGTGTTTGAAGGTCAGAGAAGGCTGTGATACTGATCAAGTCCTTAGATCAGCTCTTGGCATGCTCACTTCTCAGCAGCTTCCCAGATGCTCAGTGGTGCTGCTCCAGTTGAATTAAGTGGACAAAGTCAAGCTTGAGCAATAGCCATGTTTTCTTAATTGCAGCAAAAAAAAGTGAGAAAATTAAATTCTAGATTAGGCAAATTAAGGCTAGAGTAGGCTTTTTTTGCATATTTTTGGCCACCACAGGGAGTAATTAACCTTTTAAATACTAGACTCACAGAAAAGTCCTAAGAGCTCACAGCAGGCTATCTTTATGCCTGTTGCTTTTGGCTATTTAATTGTCCCCCATGAAGCACTACGTTAGGTAGGTTAGCTGGAAATTGGGAAAATGAGCCATTTTCAGAGAGAGTGTGAGCCTGGTTGCAGCATCTAGTCACCTTGCCTCCAGATTTGCCAAAGCCCACAGTGAAGGAGTTGTGAGCAGCCTCTTCCCTGGGCTGTGTGGCAACAAAAATTGGTCTTATCTATATTTCACCTGAAATTACATAAATCATTCTCTTTTTTACTCTGAATCCCAATAGGGATAATTGCACAACACCCACCTGTAGAGCCCCCTGTGGTTTTGGTGGGCTCTGCTGCCTCCCTGCCCCAGGTCAGTGTGTCCTGCACTTCTGCTGCTTCCCTGCTGCCTTATTCCCCAGGCCTGGCTGGGTTTACCCTGGTGATCTGTGGTTGTCCATCCATCCGGATTTTTCATTCCCCTCTGGGTCTCCCTCAGAGGAAAGGCTCTGCTTCAGTCTTTTAGGGCTTTATTTCATTCCTCTGTGGCTTGGGGCTTTTCTGCAGGCAGCGCACTTGCCACTTGTGCTCTGCCACAATCAGGCAGGGGTTACTTAACTACCCACATCCTCTCAAAATAGAAATTCACAGCCCTGCAGTATTTAGACACATTTTCATTAGTGCATACACTGAACTTTCTTCCAGCTATCCCAGTCTATTAATAACAGCTCCAAACCTTTGGTTTGCCCAGGCATTTAGGAAAATTCACTTTTTCCACATGGGCTGTTGGTATTTCTGTCCTCTTGAGATCAGAGGTGCCATCCTGTTCAAATGCTTGGTGATGGAGAGAAGGGTACATGGCTCACTCACCCAGTCCTTTCTTTCCTGTAATTTGCTTTTTTCCCAAGGAGCATAAAAATACATATCTTTTACTTATCCTGTAACTAAGAACTGACCACATAAGGGGATAGAGAGGAAAATTTGGACATACATTAAAGTGTAGGAAATGGCAGGGAGATAGAAAAAATAGCAGAGAGACGAAAAGGTGGAAAGAAGAGGGGAAAGTTGGAAAGAAAGGTGGAAAGAAGGTGCTTTTTTGTTGTGAAGGGATTAGCTGAGAGCCAGCTTTTCAGATGCTTTTGAAATAAGGCATTCTCCTGGAAAATACAGATCCTGATCGATTCCAAAAGCCTCAGGGATTTTTGGGGTCAGAGCTCCCCTGGGGAAGGAGACAAATTAAACTGAGCAGCAGTGCCATTTGCAAATGGACTTATTACTTTCCAGTGAGAAATGCAACCTAAAGGTTTCACAGAGTTCAGCTTGGAGTTTCAAGTAAAAATGTTCTTTTGTAATTTTTTTCCATGAATAAGAAGAGGTTCTTCAAGGGTGGATAAAGAGGCCTGCCTTGGGTGGTTACTGCAAGGAGAAATGCGTGGATGATGCAGGGAGGAGCAGCTCTGCAGGGAGTGTGATTCTCATGGACCCTTCTGCTCCACGCTGCTGAGGGGCTGCTCTGAGCATCCCGTGGTGCCTGTGGCTCGTTTGTCCCTTTTGCCTTTCCATGAGGTTCAGGCCCTGAGCAGGGAAGTTTTCCATTTCCCTGTTGTTTCACTGACACTTTGATAGAATCACAGCGAGGTTTGGGCAGGGGCTGTGGCAGTGATGTTGTTCTTGCAGGGGGCAGCTGCTCAAGGCTGTTCTTTGCAGTGGTACCCCCCAGCCCCACTCCCTGCTCACTGGAAATTGGGCCTGTTCCATTACATTTTAAAAAGCTGGTTAGAGGCCTGATTTGTAAAACACAAATCTGTCACACTGACGATGTAGATTTTTAATATGCTCAAGCTTTGAAATCATCTGTTTTGACTTTTTCCAAAGTTTTTCTTTTGGCAGCTCAGTGGCAGTGCTCCCTACTGGGACTGACTTGTGGGACATTATGTACTTACAGGTGTAAATGGTGTATGTTTATTCCCCTGAATGGTATAAGTGGCAAACCCAGAGGTTGAATAAGTTCATCAGCTACGTACTTGTAATTTTCTTTACACTAATTATGATGAAGCTTTTTACTTTCATGTCAGTTTTGACATATGATATAGTGGGTAGTCATGTAGCTTTTATACTAACTGCAGAGTGAGGGCACTTATCCCAGATCTGAAATACAGAGCTCATTTAAATGGGATGGAAGGCATTTAATATCAGTTGTATTTTCTATTTGTATTCAAAATGGCCAGCTTCATTATATGGGGCAAATAGTTCTGCTGAAGTCACAAAGCCCAAATTTACACCCTCAGAAACACAAAATCAGTCTCTCCTAAGTGTTCTTGGAAAACTTGAGTTTCTTGTTTCTAGATGAGGTCATTTACATTATTTCAGAAGATTTTTTTTACAAATATAGAAAAAGAGATAGAGAGAAGGAGAATTCCTCTTTCCTACCTCATAACCCCAAGAGACTGAACAAGTTGGGGGCCCAGAGTCAGACACAGCCCACAGTACATGGGATGGGTCAGGATGCAGAGAGATGTGGGGAGAGACATGGGGACTGGACCCTGGCATGGCCCAAGGTCACAGTGGAAGTCCCAGCCCCTCTGTGCTGCTCATCCATCCAATCTCCAGCTCTGCAGAGAGGTCTCATGAGGAACCAGCTGTGTTTCAGCCACTGCCTGCTCCTCTGGCCACTGCAGGGCTGCTCTGGCTCCATCCCATCTTGCATTCCTCCTGGTGCTCATCTCAGCTGTTGTGGCACAGTCTCTGTCAGCTTGAACTCTGCTTGTACCCTTTCCCTTCTGAGCTTAGAGATCCCTGTTTTGGCACATCCTCTTGAACAGCTTCGACCAAGCATGAAGGGAGGCAATCTGCAGTGCTGCAGAGCCCAGGGACTCGTGGCAGCAGATGTGACCCTGCAGGTTCCCAGGCAGCTGGGTTTGCACCAGCTCTTCCATTCCCCCTTTTGCAGGTTCCCAAACAGTTGGATTTGCACCAACTCTTCCATTCCCCCTTTTGCAGGTTCCAGTACAGCTGGATTTGCACCAACTCTCCATTTCCTCTTTTTGCTGAGCACTGGAGCCTCTCTGCTCCTGGGGATGCTGACTGTGTATCCAGGCTTGCCTGGGACATGCTGAACTTCTGTCCTTCTCAGTTGGTTTGTAGCTGCTCTCTGAGATCCACACTCCCTTCTGGCAGCTTGCAGGAGGTTGTTTTTTCTCTTAGTGACCAGCTTGTGGACCCAGTTGTTTGGTTTTGGTTTCAGTGCTGGAGGTTTCACATCAGTGCCTGGTTATAATTGCAGTCATCAGGCTCAGGGCTGTATTTTGCCATGAACACAGAAAATGCAGTGCCAGGGCACAGAGAAGGTGATAACACTGAACCCACAAAGGGCATGCAAGGCTGCTATTACTCAAAGAGGGTACTCCCACCTTTGGCCATATATATAAATATATGTTTAATGTTCATTACCATTTAAACACACAAGTGCAATACGCATTTCAAAATAAAATGCGCCATCAAAGAACAATTTCCTGCCCATTGTGGAGGGTCTGTGAAGATAATGGAATAAACCCACTTGCAATTGTTGTTTTGCAGCAAGTGCTGGTACATTTTTTAAGCTACTGACAAGCCTGTTAAATAACTGGCCATCTTTTAAGCTCAGGCACCCTGGAGTGTAGGAGGCGAATAATTCTCAGGGGGGATTTAACACAGTTATGTAAAATAATCTGAAGCCATCCTGGTTGCTCCAGAAAGATTATAATTAAGCATGGGCTTGTTTTTTAAATGTCTGCTGTCATCAGTTGATTCTTCTTTGCAACAAAGCAAAACAAAAGTCTTTTTCTCATTTGTTTGAGAAGCTGTTTCTGTTCCTCTCCTGAAGAGGAAGATGATTTGGACACATTGCTGAATGCTCTGCTGTCAGTCTGGGTATTTATGTCACAGAATATCTTTTGAATAGTAATTTTTAACATCTGATTAATCTTCCATTCCATTTGAGCAGAGAAGCACTGTCATGCTGGGCTAGATGCAGAAGGGCCTCAGCACCCAGTGTCATCCTCTGTGAGGCCTGCAAGCAAAATCCCTGGGCTGCTGTTCAGCCTTGCCAGTCAGGAGCTTGGCACCTGCTTCGTTTAAAGTTGGGGGAAGAGATTTTTTTTTTTCTATAGGAGCCCATAACAAGTAGATTTTACAGCAGTTCTCTGGAATGCTGACAGGTACCTCTGATACACCAGAGAGCAGCCCATGCACCCTCACCTGCTGTGTCCCTGTGCAGGGTGAGCAGGGGAGCCCTGGACCAAGCTGTACCTTGAGCATTTTGTTACCTTCTGGTCTAACCCATCTCTCTCCTGTGTCCCCTCACTATGTGTCTTCTGCCTCGTTGTTCACCTCCTGCCCTCCACATCACAAGTTTCTTTTATACCCTGGATAAAATACCTTGTGAATGAACCTGGACATGTCATGACCTAGAGAGAAAATCCATCTCCATGCCAGCTGGCTGGGCTGGGAGTTTGTGTGTCTGTGCCATTGCATCAGCTGCCACCTGTGCCACACATCTGAGAAGGAAAACCCTCAGCTTGTGTTTGATAAGCTCCTAGCCAAGGCAGATAAGTCACTGTGCTGCTGACAGTCTCCCACAGCTGCATGGTTTAACCACAGTGGCCAGAGCGGAGGGAGAATTGTGGAAGTTATTAACTGGCACCCAGGGGTTTTTTTAAGGTTGCTGTCATTTTTTTATTTCACCATAATTAAGCAGAACTTCTCACAGATGACTGTGTTTAGGGTGTTTGGGCGCCCTGCAATATGTTCACATATTTTCCACTGCTGAATGAAAAGGAGAAGATGAATGTGAGGCTTGTTGTAGGTGTCTGTCTTGCTCATGGATGGTCTAGATTTCTGCACAGCTCCTTCCATGTTACATGGGGCTTTCAGATTTCTCTATTGATTAGAGTGGTCGCTTTCCTAATTAAAAGAATTCCCAAGTCTAACTATTGACTTGGACAGTAAATGTGCTGGCTTATTAAAGATAAGAGGCTTTAGTCAGAAAATATCATACCCTCTCTGACAAAAGAGGTCAGTGTAACTCGAGCAAAAGAGTGTCCTAAAAATCAGAAAACAAGCAAAGGAAATGGGAAAGTAGGAGCCAGGCAAATGCTGCTTATGTAATCACAGCAGAGCAAGTAGGACAGAGGAGAGAGCCAAGCTCAGCTTGGGCCTGCCTGTGTGCCTGCTGCTCCTTCTGCAGAGGGGGCTGATCTCACCCACACAGCCTGCATGGCCACACAGGGGATGTACCTGCCCAAGGTGAGGGGGCAGTGAGGGGAAGGTGTCACTTTTTGGGGTGAGCCTTCACAGGGCCTCAGTGTACAGCTGCTTGTGGCAGGACCAAGGGGTTTGGAAGGTACGTTTCAACCCCTTCAGTAAAATGTTCCTTCTCAGCTCTTGACACGCCTCCCCAAGATGTTACAACAGCACAACCATTTCCAGAAAACAGGATTTCCTGCAATGAGGTTGAAGTCACTGGGCAGCCTCCCATACCTTGCCCAACAATTGCTATGGCAAGAGCAGCTGCATGCAACGTTCGTGCCTCTGAGTCAAAGTCTTTGAAGGAACCTTTCTCCCTCCACTGTTCCTAGAAATAAGTCAGCACAATTAACTGGGAGTAAGCATTGAGTTCTTAAATAATTCAGTTTGGTTGAGATGAATCCTGCCCTGGGGAGCCTGAATTCCTTGAGGTAATGCATGATTGCCCTTGCTGGAAGTTACTCACACCTCTGGCCACAGGTCTCCTCTGTGGTTCTCAGTGTGTTGTGGTAGCTACAGGACTTGCCACATTTTATTTGTATACTCACCTCCATCACCTGGGGACATGAAATTCCTGCTTAGAAGGGTCAGCAGACAGGTGTTTGCTGCTGGGCAGACAGAGACAGCAGTGGTGATTCTGAGAGCCAGCCTTGGCACTGGGGGTGATTTGGAGCTCTGCCTGGTCCCAGGCACACAGAGGCACGGGGCCCTTTTGATGCTGAGCAAACACAGAGGAGAGCAGCAGTCAGGAGGGTGGGATGGTGCTGGAGGCAGGGGTGCAGCAAGGCAGCAATGGGAGGAAAGCAGGATGACCAGGAGGTGTTGCCAGGGTGGCTCTGAAGGGTGTCTGAGCTTTTGTGATGCAGCTGCTTCTGAAACATTTTCACAGTGACAGCAGGGTTGCAAACAGTAAGGTTTTATAAACACACACCCATACATGTAAGAACCAAATGTGGTTTTGGTCCTGCTCTCTTCACATCATTACCTGGTCAATCTTTCCATTTTCCACCTCAAATGTTTCAATTTCCCTGTGCTTGTAGAGAGCTTTACCTTACATCAGATGATTTTTTTTCCACTGTCTTGTATAAATTTTACCCTTGTCTCCAGTCCTGAAGTATTTATAGCTCAATGGCACACATAACCATTTGGCATACAGTAATTTCTCTTTGAATACTTTCCATATCTCTCCTGTGTGCTTTTCCACCCACACATGTTCCATTCCCTTATCCCAAAGGATGTCTTTATTCCTCCTTTATGCTTCTGGTATCTCTATTGTTTTTTTCATGTCTTTCTTCTTGATGGGTTGGGTGTTTTTGCACATCACATAGCTTGAAAAAAGATTTCTCTTCAGACTCTTTCATTGAACCAAATCTTACTCATCTGATATGCACACAGACTGAAATTCAATCCTGAGTAAAAGAGCAACCTAGCTGCTGCAGTGAACCTATTTTTGAAGAATTTTTGTGACAAAGGCCTCAGATTAGTCTCTGCACAGGAAGCAACTTCATCCACAAGAGTCCCACTGGCCACAGTACTGTTGTGACCTTGAGGGTTGTAATTGTACCTCGAGTTTCTTCTTGGCATTTTCTCCCCCATTGTATTTTTGCACCAAAGTAGAAAAATGATTTTTTATTTTATTTTTTTTTTAATGATGACAGGTTTTTTTCTGATGGGAAAGCAGGTATAATGGTGATTCAAATTGTGCAGGGTTTTTTTTCCTGTCTTTATTTAGCCCTGTAAGGTAATACATAGGGAATAGCTGCCTATGGCAAGCACGTGGGTGTGGGCTGATAGAGAATCATGCATCAAAAGACACAGATGGGAAGGCAGGCTCACAGGATTGAAAGTAATGACTCTGGAGGAGACTTTAGGAGGCACAGTTAAATAATCACAGTGCATTAGTTAGAAGGACTAGAGTCAGGGATGTTAAGTGATATTACTCCTGTTCATACAAGCCTTCCTTTAATTCAAGAAGGATGATGAAAGTCTGCAGAGGAACAAGAGTGACAGAGGGATTGAGTTGGTAAAGCATCCACAACTTCCAGCAGCTGCTCTTGCCAAAGAAAAGGCTTAGGGCTGGTTTGACTGCAGTCTAGAAAGTGCTAATATTCCCCACAGGGAACATCTCTGAGTGGGGAGTGCTCCTGTCCAGCACATAAAGGTGGTACAGAGTCTGGAAGCTGGAGTTCTCCAATCAATTCAGTTTGCACAGATCATTGTGGCTCATCAGAGCTCAGCTCCTCCCGTGCAGGGCAGTTCCAGGTGCAGACAGGTCCTGAATGTGCTGCTGGCAGCTCAGCTGTGCCCCTGGCAGCCCCTCCTCGGGGACCTCCCCATGGGGACAGCACAGAGGGGCCAGCAGCCACTCAAGAGCCTCCAAAGCTCTGTGTGTGCCCAAGCACCAGCTCAGGGAGGGGTTTCTGCAGACATTGTCTGTGCTGCATCAAGCCCTGATGAGATGGCCAAGGGACATTCAGCTTATAAGAGCAATATTCTCTTTATAAAGAAATGCTGCAAGAGATGTAACACCCTTTGGCCTTATGTTTCAAAGATAAAGAGTGCCAAGAATGAGTTGAAATTTCCGTAGCATTTCTGAAAATCAAGCCATAACTAATTAACCCCTGCATGCCATTGGGCTTAATTAGTTTTTTCCACTTGATTTAAAAGAGGAAAAGATGAAACTTTGGACTTCTCAAAACTTTGCAGCAAGTTTGTGGTCAGAACTTGGAAGATCCTTAATTCTCAGCCCATCACTACTTCTTCCCCCTTTCTATTTGAATGAGCTTTTACCATCACCAGTGCAACCTCTTGTGTAGCACAGACCATGTAACTACAGGACAAACTCCAGGAATATCCCTGAGTGCATTCCCATTCAGAGCTGGGATATGCCAGCCAGGAGCACATCCTGCCTTTAATTACTCCAAAGAGGTCTTGGTGATTTGGTGTCCTACATCAGTATTAGGAAGCTTGGGCACTGAAATGCTATAAATCAGGAGCTTTGCTGCTCTCACAACAAGCCCAGTGGGAGCCTGACTTTCTCAAAGAGCTTAATTAAAGAGTGCTTATTGTCAGCTCACCCCTGTAGCCCATTAGAGCTCCACAGAGATTTCTGTTCTCCAACATCCTTGTGAAAAGTGGGGCAGCCCTTGCTTCTGAGGAAGCTCTGTGTTCATAATCACTTCCTCACATGTCAATACAGTCCTGGTGATCTTATATTCATGTTGCAATTAGTTGGTGATAGGTGTGAACAGGGCATATCTGAATAACTGTTTATGGAGATCCTATTGGCCAGACAGTTATTCAACAGAGTCATAATTTTCCTCCTAGCTAATACTTTCTCTGACTGTATCTCAGTGTGCTTGAAAGAGCAAAAGAAATGTGTGACATTTCCAAAAAGCAGCAATTTTCTTTCTTTGGTAGCACATACAACCCTGCCCTCTGAAGGACACAGCCCCTTGTGATTTACAGAGAGAACCCAAGTTCCCTTTGTCATTAAGGCCCTTCAAAGCATTACTTACTTTTGGCTTGAAATCCATGTCCTGGTAGAGCTGCACTGTAGTTAAATGAATTATTCAGACTGTGATCTCTGCTGCTTGGTAGAACCAGCTTCAGGTTTTTTCTGTGCACGGGGCTGGTGTACTTGTGCCCCCATCAGTCTCACCCACCTTCAACAGGCTGTTTGTATGTGCTTTATTACTGAAAAAAGAGCTGCCATCAGACATCAGGATGCCCAGGGGCACAGCCAGGGGAATGGGTGAGAAGAGAGGGTCATGTTTCACCACCCATGCTGCAAGGAATCTTGTGGGTCAGCTCCTTCCTGGGCTTGTCCCTCCCGCTGCCCGTCAGGCACAGTCATCACCCTGTGTGTCCCAGGAGTGCTGAGGAAGAGTTTTTAGGTTTGATTCAGAGTGGACACTTCCCCCCATTGCACTGGCACCTCCCTGCACGCTGCACTCGGGCAGTGCTGCAGCCAGGCAATCCAGGGATTGCACAATTGCTGGCTCTGCTGGCCAACCCACATCCCAAAGGAGCTGAGAGGACACATTGGTTCAGGTTTGTTCATTACTGAGTATTATTTCCCAATGCATTTATGGAGCCATCCTTCCTCCAAATTTCAGCCTGGAGAGGTCAGGGATATTTGAAGGCTTCAAAAGAAATTTTGGACAGCAGAAAATGAGATAAAATCTTGTGGATCTAGACTTTGCAAGTAGTTCTTAGAACTTTCACACCCTTCATGATTGCAGCTATAAATAAATCTAGTATTAATTAAACCCTGGCCAACTAAATGTGCCAATAAGATTAAGGAGCAAAATGTAGGCTGTCATCCTGCCAGTGGCTATTCCCAGTGCAAAACTGACTTCAACAGAGCCATCTGAGAAATTTTTTGCAGTGATACCAAAAGGAAAAGACTCCTCTGCCTTGTGTTCTTCGTTACTCCAGTAGTGTTTCAAACTTGCTGAGTTCCTGTGCCCTTCACTCTGTGCTATGCAGTTCCTAAATTATTTTCATTATATTGTGTCATCGTTTTCTTCCTGATGTCTGCTTCCCCACCCAGGAAGTGTTTACAGAATCCTCATGGAGGACAGGAGTTTATCCTAGAGAATAAGTGGCCCTGGGAGGGCAGTTTTGCCTGTCAGTGAGGGATATATTGTAATATGTGAAGCTGGCAGCCACTTGCTCATTGCTCATGTGGTGTTTTGTCCACAGTCCCTCACCCTGTTGTTTTATCCTACAGATACAGATCTGTCCAAACACAAACTCCTCCACTGCCTTTTGGCACAGATGAAGCACTGCCAGCCCCACCTGCACACCATGCCTGCAAAAACAAGTGACTTTCTGGCACGGAGCAAACCCTTTCCCTCCCTGGCACCCTGCATGCAGCAGATGCTGTGCCACAGGCTTCAGGGGCAGCTGCAGTGAGCCAGGTTTGGGAACCAGCTCAGGGGATGGAGGAAGGGAAGTGCCACCCTGGGCAGAGGCAGGGCCTGAGCAGGGATGCTCAGGGAGACAGGATTTCCCCGTGCAGCACAATCATTTTTCCTCAGTGGAACTGGGGAGCAAGTTAGACTCAGCAGGCACAGGGAGATGGAGACCCCCAGAGCCCGGGCAAAGGGAAAGGAAATGCAGCTCCAGTGCTCCTGGTGGCAAAAGAGGGGAGCTCCTGGCTTTGGAGGAGGGATGTTAAGCAGCAGAAATTCCTGAACTGGGTCTGGTGGAGTATCCCCTGGGAGCAACTTCTGGGCAACAAAATTCCGTATTTGTTTCTAGCATTTGCATCTGGGCTCTTGTTTGTTAGGTCAGGCAAAATGCTGATTTGCTTACACGTATCTGAATGAGGAAAGGTCACAATAAAGAGACATTAAGTCACAGAATCATTGAGTCATGGAACAGTTTGGGTTGGAGAAGACTTTTAAAGGTCAGCTGGTCCAACCCCCCTATACTGAGCAGGGACATCTCCAACTAGATCACTTTGCTCAGAGCCCTGACCTGCAGTGTTCCTGGGGACAGGGCATCCACCACCTCTCTGGGAAACCTGTCAGTGTTTCACCACCCCTTTTGTAAAAAAAAATTGTAGTCTAAATCTACATTTTTTCAGTTGAAAGCCCTTACTCCTTCTTCCATCACAACAGACCTTGCTAAAAGGGCCATCCCTTTGTAGCTGTGAACAGCAGAAAAGCGACATAAAGGAGGAAATTATTCTTCTAAGGATAACAAATAAGCAGTATCTGGAATGCCTTGGCTCTGCCAACCAGCCTCAGGGTGAAGAGTCTGTCCTGTGGATCCCCACATTTCCAGCCCCCACTACACAAGATTCAAATCCTTTTAGTTCTGTTTACTGGGCAGTGTCAGTGCTGCAGCCACTGTGGGCAGGGGAAGCTGCACATCAATCCCCTGCCTTGGCCTGGGCAGAGGAAAGCTTGCATTGCTCCTGGTAAAGGGGCAGATTTCCAGGTCCACTCTCTAGATGATTTGGTATAGAAAAGTGGGAAAGAAAATTCAGAATTCATGTTCAAAAGAATGGGCTCCAGCTTCTGCTCCAGAAAAGCTGCCCAACAAAAAGCAAACAGACCCTCTTTCATTCTTATAATTAATAGATGGGCAGAAGTCTCTGGGTCTGGGAATCCGAACAATAAAGAGCAAATTATTGTCACAGAGAGCAGAAGTCCTCCCAGCTCCCTCTCTTCCCCAACCTGTCAGCAAAATCTCAGACTTATCTGGGTTGGGTCACAGCCAGCTTGCCCTCATTCAAGCCCTGATCCTGGCAAGACAGTAGGTAAGCTGATCAAGTGCTCCAGCCAGCTCCTGCAGCTGAGACCTGAAATAGAAACGTGCAGCTGAATGTTGGCCATGCACAGGGACATCCCCAGGCCTTCGTGGGGGAGGAGATGTTCCTCAGAGATCATTTCACTGCTCCTGGCCCCTGTGTGCTTGATCAGTGGTAGCAAAGCACCTGAAGTTCATGTGGATGGTGGAGTTTGCCTGTGGCTGGCAGGAAAACACTAAGTCAGTTGGTTCAGCACCTCACACTGTAAGTCCTCCTTTTGGGGGAAACCTGCTGAAAAGTTGGGGTTTGCCCATCTTCACCAGCAGCTGTAACTCTAACCTGTGCTGAGTATGAAGGTTAAAAAAAAACAAACCCAAAGCTCTAGTCTCACAGTCGCTAATCTGGGATGAAAGCTGCTTTTCAAAAAGGACTGATCTGACTTCTGTGAAATGGAGAAATGCTCTCCTAGCTCTTAGGGGCTGTGATGAAACCCTGTGATGAGAAGTGCAGGAGCTGCATGAGACCATGTGCTGCATCTTCCCACCAGGAGGGCAGAGCTGCAGGCCTGGGTGAATCAGGAGAGCTTTTGCTCCAGTCCAGGCACCAGCAGTGAGTCCCAGGCATACACAGGCAGGAAGGGAAAAGCTTGGGCTTAATCATAGCTGGGAAAAACTTCTCACTTGCTCCTAACATAAAGGTCATGTTTTTAATCTCTCCTCCCCTTTGGTCCCATCACTGAGGCCTCTGAGCTCTCAGACCATGTCCAGATGCACTGAGCATCTCCTGCAGTGCCCAGGCAGCTTCCCTGGGGAGCACCCAGAACAGAGTGCTCGCTGAGGGTTTGTGAAAGGCACATGCAACAGGAACAGCCTGTTCCTTTCTCACCTTTAAAGATGCAAGTGTAATCTGGCCCCAAGAATGAAATGCTGATTTTTTTAGTTAAAAAAAAAAAAATAATTGGGGCTACTTATCACTTTAAGTTTTTCAACCTGTCTGCAGCTTTTTTTGAACTAGTTCTCATACCTCAGCCACTCTTAAGAGGCTTCTTCAATCTGCTAAGACTTTGTTCACAAGAAGGTACATAGTTATTTCCTGAGGAGAAGACAGCCAGGAGGGTTTCTGGGCAGATATAAATGCATGATCAGTTAGGCAGAGACTCTGAGAGCTGCTTGTGTAACAGCATGACTGATGGGCAGGTAACATTTGGTCAGCCACTTGCTTGAGGAGCTGGGATGGAGAGCACTTCACCCAGCACTTTGTGAGGCGTGGAAATCACACAGGCTGCTCCTGCCAGGGCTTAGGGGTGCCCAAAAGTACTTCTGTCATCTTTCATCCTTAGTGCAAAGCTGGTCTGCCCAGGGAATACAAGTTGAAGAAAATACACAGGGCTGGGGGCAGCCCTTGTGTAAAAGTGCTCAGCGTGGAGATGGAAAAACCCCAACCCTTCAACCCTGAACCTGAAGTCACTGTTAATTCTTTGCAAAATTTACCACCCACACAGGCAGGAAGGGTTAAATACTCCAATCAGGCAAAACTTTCTTGGCCATCAAGGCCACCATAACCAACCATCAGTAATATCCAGGGGATTTTTATGGCCCTGTTACTCATTCAGGGCTGCACATGAGCAGCATTTCCTAGGATGCTGTTAAAGGATATGTTGGCTCCTTGCTGTATGTATTGGAGTCCAAATCTTAAGAAACAATTTAAAGTAAAATTTAAAAAAAGAAAAAAAAATTGGAAACTATTGCCTCCATATGCGAATGGAAATTAATTTAATTATGAAACATAACTTCTATGCAGCACTGCCAAAAGGGCAAACAACTGAGAACTTAACTAAAAGGAGAAAATTGTCAATCTTTCAGCACATACCCATTTTGATCTGAACAGCAATAATTATGAAAATGGGCAGAAGACTGTTTCACTGATGATAAATGTACAACATGTCAAACAGTATTTGAAGATTCATATTTAATTACTGTGACTATGCAAATTAACCAGTGGAGAAAAGTTGTCAGTGCTGTTTTTTAAAGCAGGGAAGTAGATCCAAAGCCAAAAGTAACATCATTAACATCAGTAACTCAAAGACAGAGAGTTTTCCTCTAGGCTAAATCTTGTGATGGAGGAGAGATGTCACTTATTATGCAATTTTGAATGTGTCTGGCAAGGTTAAGAGGTAAATAGCCAGAATAGTCATTGTTGGGGTTGGTAACATATTTACCCCAAGCACATTCTTGGTGTTCCAGGTTACTCATAACTCTTGATCACAATTTGTTAGGGGTTTTTTTTCCCTCCAGAAATTACTTTAAGGCAGATAATTCTAGAAAACTCTATGCTCCACAAGTGGACCAGGGAGATGGGAGGGCTTCAATGAGTCCTGATCCTGCTGTTCTGTGGGGGCTCCTGAATTATTTTTTTTTTCCCTGAATTGCTCATCTGTAAAATAGAGAAGTTTTTTTTGTAAAGATTACCTTTGCAAAGTGCTTTTAGATGTATTACTGAAACGGGTACGTAAGAACCAAGTAACAAATAATATTAGACACAAGGAAATATGCCACAGTAAAGTGCAGATTAACCACTGTGCCTGAAAAACAGAGATTGAATTGCTCTCAAGAACACAGAATTTTGTAGGATGTATGAATGGGAGCGGCTGCTTTGGAAGATGCTCTGTGTGAAGTGGATTATGTGCCACATTCTGCTGCAGTTGTCATGGCAAGTATTCATATTTCCCATGGCAACAGAACCATCAACTTTTTAATGCAGTAAATAACTGCATAAAAAGCTACATTTAGTGACCAGGGCACGAGTTAATTCTCTCACCAACATCCTTAACTTCAGCCCCGGTATGGAGATTAAACACTCCACTGAAAAAGAAGTGTTTCCTTCTGCTTGTGACAGGTTTCCTCTTCATAGTTTCACTCTGATTCAGCCCCCAGTTGCTGTGCTAGTGACACTATCTGTGCTGGGTATGTGATGCTGCATGGTGTCTGCATTCACTGGAGGAGATGATGACAGGGCAGCAAGCCCACAGTGAGTGCTGCTTTTGTAGTGCTCTGTGCCAGTGCTGGCTGATGCAGGTCACCCAAAGTGCTGCCACTGAAGTGACTGAAGCTCTACAAGAAGCAATACAGTCTTTAAAATTTTTTTTTTTTTTTTAGTTTTTAGTCTCTTGCTCATGTTTTTCCTCAACTGAAATGACTTATTCTGCAAACTAGCACCACCACCAGGGTTAAGGGCAGGCATGTGTATTAAATGGACCAGGGAAGGGTGAAAACTCTGAGAAAGTAGATGTCACTATGACAGCAGTGGTGGTCCAAAGAAGGACAGCCTTCTGCTTTATTGAAATGAAGTTTGTTGTAAGCTGGAATTTTCCTAAAAGTGGTTTCTAGTGCTCTGAAAACCCTCAGGCTCTGTTCTGCAGAACTATATGGTTTGCATACTGTGCTGAAATCGAAAAGAAAAAAACAAACCCTCAAAAAAAAAAACAAAAAAAAACAAAAACCAAAAAAAACCACCAAACACAAAAACCCACCAAAAAAACCAAACCAAAAAACAGACTAAAATTTTTTTTAAAAAATTAGATCCACACCACAAACCTCATCAGGCTGATCTGGCTGCCTGAAACTGTGCTGGGAAGGTGCTGCTTGGCTTGCCAGGCAGGATGGATGCTCTCCTGGAATAAGAAGTGAGAGGATTTCTGAAAGAGGAGAGAACCAGAAACTGTTTCTAAGACAGTCAGGGGTGCAGTGAAGGTTTGGGGTCAGGAGGGGAAGTGTGGCAGTACATAACTGCCCTCATGATCACCACCAGATCTGGGCCAAGTAAAGAGCCAAGTCCAAAGACCAGAAATGCAATCTGGTTTTCATGGGTCTTACTTCTGCAAAACACTTCCTGAGTTTCATGAAAACTCACTAGAGAGCTCTCCAATCCCAGTCTCTCATTCACAAACCATGACCAAAACTGATTTGATATTCCCATTTAGATGAGGGAATTCCAACTGTCCCATACACTCCTTTTCTATAGATACACAAAAATGCCATCACTTACAGCTGCATAATGAACCTGATTTCCCCAGCTTAGTCAGAGGTTAATTTCCTCTTATTAGGGATGACTTTTTGCAACACTTTTTGTAGACAAGCTCTGTCATGTAATACTAGTTTCCAGTACCATAATCAATTGACTGATGCTGTTCAGCACCTCCCCTGTGCCCAGAAAAACCATGTGCTTTTCTGTGAGTAGAGAGTGCAGTAACATCCCACGCAGTTCTGATTTTTTTTTTTTTCTTGCACATTTCAGTATCATTTTGTGGTAAAACAGTGATAAAATCTCATAGACTTGCAATTTAATTTGCTTTTGTTTAGGTATGAGCAGAGTGACACAGCCTCAGCAACACGTGAGGCTTTCATCCTGCTCTCTGGGCAAAATCCCTGTTGAATATCAGTCCACCTGTTTTATGCATTCAGGAAATTACTTAGAAAATTTCAGTGTTTTTAAAGAAAGGCAGAAGGAAAACAATGGAAATTACCCAAGAACCCTGCAGACTTTTGTGCATCTGGGATGAAGGACACATTTTCTCTTCTGTGTATCCTAAAAGACCATTAAGGGAGGTGTTTGGAGAGCTCTGCCCTGAGGCTTGTGCTTCAGGCTTCTGTCCTTTCCGGTCTCTGGGTTGTGTTGTCAGTGGTCCCTGGAGACCATCAGGCTGCTTAGTTCTAAAGAACCACTGGCACAGCTTATGCCTAAAAAGCCACTGCTTGACATTTATAATCTGACTGTCAAACTGTGCCTGGCCTTTAGTGGTTGTTTGAGGTGAGTTTGCATGGTACCAGGTACAAACACAGATATATTTGTGGGTTTTTTCTGTGTTTCCCAATCAGGATGTGGTAGAAGTGTCAGCCCCACTGCCTTCTCCACAGCAGCTTCTGCTGCATCCTTATCCTTCGTAAACACTCTTGATTGTGGTGTCTTCTTGCACAGAGCTGGGAAAGGGGCAGACAGGTCACTTGGGCATGAACAGGAAGGTTTTGCTTTCCTTACAAAGTGAAATCAGCAGTAGCTTCTCACTCCAGGTGGTTCTGGGAGGGAAGGTTTTCCCACCAGCACAGGGGGCAAGTGGGGCCTCTGGAACTGCCTGCAGGTGACAGCCACCCTAATGCCACTTTCTGACCCCGTTAGCCAGTTTTGGGAGGAGATGAGGATACAGCTGGGAGCCCTCTGGCCATAGCCCAGTGCAGGCAGAAGGGAGGAGGAGAATGACAGCTGTGAAAGATGGGGAGGTATGGACAGAGGCACAGGCATCCCAACAAGGGTGTCCTTTGTCACCCACATGTGCACCCTGGGGGTCTGGGCAGACCCTGGGCTGTAGCAGGATGTCCAGGTGACAAGAGGAACTTTCCATCTGGCATGTTTGGCCAGAAGCCCACTGGATTTTTGTCTTGGGGTCAGCAGTTGCTGCTCTAATCCAATATGCTGAAAACTGTAAGATGATAATGTTACCTTTGCATGTGCCCTAAGTAAAGGGCCAGGAGGGAAAGTGGAAACCTTCAGTGCAAGGAATAGTTGACCTGGACAATTCCCAACTGTTGTGTAGCTTTGAAGTGTTACCACCTCATATGAACAAAGCAAAGCATAACAATTAATAGGAAATATCCTCTTGGATATTAGCAGGAAATATCCAAGTTTATCAATGTGGAGTCAGTGTGCTAAGCAGTAAGCACTGTGATTTATTAGGAAGGATGCACTTGCAGATGATGGACAGTAATTCTGCACTGACTTGTCTGTTCTTCCTCTGTGCTTCATCCAAGGGCAATACTGCAGCTGCTGCTGTTGCCTGGTGCTCCCTCTGCTCATTTGTCCTCTGCCTGCTGAATTCAGGGGGATTTGTGCCTTTAACATAATTATTATTAAGTTTCTATTTTATGTCCCTGTTCAAGAGGCTCCTTGGTAGCTGATTATACTAATCAGAGGTGACTTAACCCATATTTAAATGCTGCAGTCTGAATTTGTCCCCAGCACAGTCTCCAGAAGATATGAACCAAGCATCAAAGAAAATTAATTCATAGGTACATTATCCTGTGGGATCAAGCTAAAATGTGGTCAAAGAGCTTTAGCTTTAGCTTGTATTCTCTCATGTAAGGATAAGGGCAGGAGAAGACAGCCATGCTCTTGTTTGTGTGAGTTCCCCCCTCCCTTCTTTGAGTTAGGCAGAATAACAGATCACAAGAATACTTATCAGAGAATATTTTACTGCAGTTAAGACAGAACACTTTTTTCCTTTACAAAAATAATAATTATTTTTGGAAGTACGATCAGCCACATGAAAAGTATTCTTTAATCTTTTTCTGCGCCAAAAGTATGACTTGGGCACTTCTCAGCTTTTCAAATAAATACATTCATTTATCTGGCCAAGGTATTACTCCAGCACAAGGCAATACAGGGCCTGAAATACAAAATTTGGGTACTACTGTTGCCTCTATAAGAACCATCTTCAACCATTTTCTACAAGCTAAAGTCCTGGGTGATGGAAATGAAAATATTTCATTTGGTTCTCAAAAGCTGTGGTGGAGTTTTGTCCTAAATGGTGATTAACTCATTCATGTATGTTCATAATTCTTTTTAGCAGTTGCATAAATATTCCAAGTGGCCCTCAAAGATGCTGGGTAGGACAGTGAGTTGCTCATTTCAGCCCACAGGAATGCAAGATCATATGCTAGGGGGAAATCGTGTTCACACTGGAGTAAATGAGGTTTTTGTTCTGCCTTTAATGGCATTTCCGTTCCTTTTTCTGAACTTAATTGGCAATGGGATATCACCCATCTCCTCACACGATTCTGGCTCAAACCTGAATTCTACCTTTGAGCCTTTTTAAATGGGGAAAATTAAGATGAGACTGAATAAACCCAGAGAACAGATCCACCTCCAGATGGGGAAGGACTCTGACAACTTCCCAGTGAGCTCTCAGCAAAGATTCCCTGCAGTGCCAGCAGTGCTCCAGGCTCTGGAAGCAGCAGAGACTGCCCTGCTCCTACAGGTGGGCAGCACTGTCCCAAAGGGCCCCTCCTTCCCCCACCACAAACCCAGGGGCTCCTTGGCATGAGGAGAGGGGTCATGACACCACAGAAGGGAAAGTGCACTATTTCCAAGAACTTTCAGTGTAACTTCAGGCTTCGCAAAGATAAGGCTAGATAAGGAATTTCAGGGACAGAGTTCACACGGGTAAACTCTCAGGCAGTATATTTTTATGTGCAAGTAAGTGAGACTAAAATATTTCATAAACTTTCACTGTGTTCTCTGCATTAAATCCAATAATTAGTTATTCATCTCCCAGCTTTGATTTTGTTAAATAACCAATACCCTAATTCAGAAGCAAGAATTTAATCCATAGAAAATTCTGTCCTGGGAGAAGATCAAAGTGAGTCCCGTGGTGTTAAGCACACACCTACAGCACAAAAAAAAAAAAAAATTAAAAAATTAGGTGCGTGTTTCAATCAGCCTATCCCTTCTTACTGGTTCCCATGCATTAACCTAAGCCTCTGTCAGAGCATTTTTGGTGCCAGGATCAAGGAGATAGCCACGCTGGGTTTCACAGGGCTCTGAAAAGGTGGCCAGCAAACAGGTGAGGAGCCAGCAGCAATGCCTCCTCATTCCTCTGCACCTACCGACCATACAGGAAGAGATTGAAAGTCTCTTGGGCGACATAAATACGCACGATAAGCGCGTACAGAAAACACAAAGGTGAAACGGCCCTGCTTATCAGGCACAATTAAAATGAATAGAGGATGACTAATAAAGAGGCAGTTTAAAATCTTTACATGACACAGTGTCAAGGCAACAGCGTTGTGCAATAGCAGTGACACAATTAACGCCGTGTCCCTGCCTTGGGCAGAGCCGGGAACGGGTCTCCCTCCCGCACCTTCCCATGGCGAGCGCTGGGTGGGCTCTGCCCCAGCTCTGCGCTCCCGGCCGCGTCCCGGAGCCTCCGCGGGAGCCACCGCGCACCGACAGCCGCTCCGGACCGAGGCAAGGCTGCTTCTCCCCCTTTGCCATCCCTCCTCCTCTCCTTCCTTTCCCTTCGCGCCGTCCCGAGCCTCGCGGTTCCTGCGGAGTGGAAAGGGAAGAACCCCGCGCTGAGTTTCTGGGGCAGTGCGAGGCTGAGGTGCGCGGTTGTTGACTTAGCGCCGGGCAATGCAAGCGTTTCCTGGGTTGGAATTTTTTTTATTATTACTTTTTTTTTTTTTTTCAGCGTGTAATTTAAAAGCTAGTTCGGACAACCCTTTGCTCGGGATAATAGCTGGTGAATGGGAGTGTGAGCTTCCAAACTAGATCCCAAGGTATCCTTCTAGTTCTTGATTTAATTACGTTGCTCCTTAGTGGTGCCTGTCAGGCTGCAGGATCTCCCAGTTCACGGGGCGAGTGCAGCAGGGGCAGGCTGGGGTTTATATACACACATATAATCTGTATATACATGTCTGTACGTATTTATAGATATAATCGGTTTGATCTATATTATAGATAGATAAAATATTCTTTTCACATACAAGAACGTACATAAAAACGTATGCAAGAATACATATAAGAACAACAAAGATAATTTTATTTTTTTTTATGTTCCTATTTTCTGTCCAAAACCGACTCTCTCTTGGTTTTATTGCTCATGGCATGTCTTTGCAATGCAGCACTGTCAAAAACTGAAAATATAAACAAATTTGAGGCTATGCCAACCATCGCTGAGCACAGCCAAAGCTGCCCAACGCCACAACTTGCTGAGCAATGTGTGAATTTTGCAGTGGCAGAAATGTCTGTCTCCCTGTTCCTTCTTAACTTTTGGGAAGATCTTGGCAGAAAGTGTGTTATTCTAAATGAGAGAATTAAAATAATTGATATGAAAAAATTGCTGCAGGAGAAGGGGCTCCTGTATTTGCCCAGCCTGCTAGCTCTAGGGGCTGCAGGGGAGTTGATTGGAACACTTCAAGTAAAACATGATTTCTGGTCAGCAAATAATGGTTTTTAATGAAGTAAAGTGGTATTTCTGAAGAGTTTGCTTTATTAGAAAGCAGTGTTGATGCTGTTTCCCGTGCCTGTCAGGCCTGTGGGATGGTGGGTGGCTGTGGAAGTGTCCCAGCACTGCCAGCACCCCTGGCCAGCTGCTAGCACAACTCAGGACTGTGGCACTTGTACCTTGAGGGGAAACCTACCACAGCCTCTTCGGGGCCACATCCTGCCTGCCTGTGCTTCCCACCCATCCGTCTGTGGGTGCTTGATCTCAAAGTGCCTCAGTCACAGAGTTCTATGCTCTCTTCGTGCCTCATCTCCTTCCCCAAATGTGTATCTGCACGCCCATGCAGGGAGGCAGTGGCATCCCGTTGTCACAGGTGGTCTCTGCTGTGACAGGGCTGCCCTGCAGGCTGCAGAGACACACCTTAACCCAGGTAAAAGTGGGGAGAAACGCTGCATTTGATACCTGGTGGTATCTAGCCTGAAAGTGAGCAGGAAGGATTTTAACCACATGAAGGAGGGAAGGGTTGCTGTGTCTCACGTGATGAGGCTGCCTGCCTCAAAAACCCACTCTAAGTGAGAAAAAGAGATTTGCCACTTGTGGCAGGCAGCACAACCAAGCTATTTTCTTTGCCTCCGATAGGAGAGTAAATAAGAAATATTAACTGCGTGCAAAGGTGCCCTTTTACTTGTCCTCATCAATAACAGCTGATGTTCCTCAGGGTTATTGCTGTGACAGCATCACTTCCCTTTCCTCACTGGCATCATGTTAAAAACCTCATAGCAAAG
Source organism: Cettia cetti (assembly GCA_013401135.1). NCBI lineage: Eukaryota > Metazoa > Chordata > Aves > Passeriformes > Sylviidae > Cettia > Cettia cetti. Next base: position 1,089 of record VZUI01000492.1, on the reverse strand, counting down.
TCTTTTGTCCACTGTCCCACTTGTGGTTCTGCTTTTGTCCCTTGTGCTGTGCTTTGGGGCGCTGGCACGTGTGGGGATGGAGCCGTGCAGGCTGCCTGCCCCTTTCCTCCAGCAGAACGAGGGCTGGGAGAGGAACAGGAATTTTGGCTGAGCAAGGAAAACCAGCGGTGAGGATGCCAGCTGTGGGAAAGGGCTACTAGGCAGCAGCGTGCTCCCAGAGGGAGATCTCCCAGCATTGCAGAGGTTAAGGAGCAGCTTTCCAGGAGGAGCTGGAGAGGGGAAGAAGCACCCCCAATAATTAACTTGTTGATGAGGGAGTGCACTCGGATTTGGAAGCTGCTTGGAGCAGCGCAGGGCCGGAGCCGGGGAGCCAGCGATGCCCTCCCAAGAGCTCCCACCCAGCGCTGTCCCCCTCCGGCAGCGCCAGAGAGGAGGAGACTGCACAACAGCCTCAATGCCCCAGCTTTGGGGCACTCCGGATACAGGAGGAGCATAAACCAAACTCTGGCGATGGGCAGGACCACAGGGCACGGCTGAGCAGCGCTGCCCGCCCGCCTGTCCGGTGGCACCGGCGGGACCCGCTGCTCCTGCCGCCGGCTGCGGCTCCGCACGGCCGCGACCGCGGCCAGGGGAAAGGAGCTGTCCGCTGGCCTTGGAGAGGAGGGTAAATAGTTACAGCGGAGAAAGGGAATCAGGAAAAAAAAATAATCAACCAAAAAAGCCTATGAGGAAGGAAGCGGCAAATGTTGAATGGGTGACTCACGGACCGGGATGACTAATCCCGTCAGGACACAGCTCGTGCTGCCTGTGGAACCGGGGAGCGCAGGGCGGCCGCGGGCTCCGTCGGGGCAGCCGGGGCCGGGCCTCGCTCCGCTGCGGAGGGAGGACGGGCCGGTCCCGGCGGGACTCCGCCACCCGGGGCCAGCCCTCGGCCGGGCCCCGCGGAGCGGTGACGGTGACCTACTTTCCGCCGGTTCCTCCCGGGGCGCGACACCGCCGCTGCCCGCGCCACCTGCCCGGCGCCGCGTCCCCTGCGGGGCGCGCTCCTCCCGTGCGCTCCGCTCCGCCCCGCGCTGTGCCCGCGGAGCC
>VZUI01000487.1:26361-49701 GCA_013401135.1 Cettia cetti | reverse complement strand
CTTCCTTTTTTTTTTTTTTTTTTTTTTTTCTTTTCACTCAACCTATTCAGGGTTGTTCTGCACCTCTGGCAACCACAAGAGGAACCAGGAACTCGTGAGCAGCACGAGAGGAGAACAGGAAACTGGGTGTGCCCAGTGATGTGAACAGGGCTGGGCACTGAGGAAGGGCACTGAGACCCCTGGAGCATTGCAGAGCAGCTCCCATGGAGTGGGGATTCTGGAAGCCCCTCTGCTGATGAGGCTGCAAACACACAGCACCAAGTGCCAGATTTCCAAGCACTCTGGACTGGGACGTGCCTTTGAGCAGATTTAAGGAGGGTTCTGCACACTCTCAGCCCTGCAGACCTGACAGAGCTCTTCCTTCTCTGCAGCAGAACAGCTCAGCTCATGTCTGTGTGCTCCTGCTGCTCCAGCTGACCACAAAGGAGAGCTAAAGACCCACATCCCAAAGGGGCAGGAATGAAATCTGCTTGGCTGCCCAGAAATCTGATATTTGCTCTGCAGCTGAGGGTGGAGAGCAGCATCTTTAAACTCCTTCTTTCAGGTGTATCCTCTTAAACTGCTACAGATTTTGGCACCGTGTTTCTGTAAATGGGTATGGAAACAATTTTTTGGCAGAAAATGTCCAGGCTTTTTTTCCTGCCACAGATTTAAGGCAACGATGAACAAAACTATCACAATGCTCTCACTATTCTGAGCTCAAACATACAATTAATGATCTAAGCAACATCTCATTTTCAGACATCAGCAATAGACTCCTCCAAAGTTCAATCAAAGCGAGAAGAGAAAAAATCATGAAGGAAAGCAATTTTTGGCAGTCAGGGGCAGCATGGGGAATACTGTGGCAGTTTTTCTTTGAACTCCCTGCAGCCTGTGGCTATAAAGCTAATATAAAACATCTCATGATTGTAAAGGAAAAGGAGAAGGGAAAAAAAAAAAAAAAGGCAACTGAAGGGGCTAGGAGCACAGTGGGGTAGAATTACCAAAATGGGGATTAAAATGGCCCCTAGTGAGAGGGGAAGAAATACTCAAACAAGTCTGTGTTCAGTTGGCTGAGGGCAGGGGGGAAATATCAGTTTCCCTTTGTTATACTGCAGAGCGGAACCTAAACCCAGCAGGACACAGCACTGTGCAAGCTTTCAGCTATTTCATGATTTTTTTTTTAAAACATAAAAAGTTGATGGGACATGGAAAAGCTTTTTCAAGATACTTATCATGGAGTTTGAATAAAATCAGGACACTACAAGCCTTGAGTTACACATTCTCTCATGTGTAAAGCTTTGGAAGATAGAAGAGCACACATAGATGAGATACATGAAGTAGGCACCTCCTCCTTTCCAGCCACTAATCTGTGCTAAAAGACTAAACTGAACCTTTTTCAACTATTTCCTCTCCCAGGTGGCACTGCAGTTGTTACTGAGATGTTATTTAAACCCTGGTGAGAATGGAGGTGCACAAGAAAGTGCAGTGAGAGGCCTGAAAACTTCTCAGAGCTCAAAGCTGAAAGCTCCTTTCATTCAAGTTGTTTTGCTGCAAGTCAAAGAGGAAGATGAAGAAGGGTGCCAGGGATTAAAGTCCCTGACAAAGTCCCAATCTGTGAGCAATGATAATGTTATCTTACAGCCAGCTCATCTACAGCAGCTTTCATCTAAGGATCTCAAATAAGTTATTTCTACAAAGCAAATCTTGCAACTCCTCTGCCACTAAGCCACATGTGAATTTTAGAGAAAACCCAACCCTGTTATTTGTGGAAGACATGAGATGAAAGAAAGACACATGTCTGCAGTGGGAATTGCAGAGGCAACAGAAGTAATTTCAGGAACTCTGAGCCTCTTCCACAGAAAAGCAGTGGGCACCACTCCTGTAGCCCTTTGCAATTACACACAAAACCAACCTCCACAGCCCTCTGAACACTCATTCTGTCCAAGCAAAGGCCCCACTCTAAGTTTCTTGAACCACAAACACTGCTCCTGTTGAAATCAGGCAGCAGAGTTTCAATAAATTAATTTTCTGAAGCTTGACTACAGAACCCAGCACAAACCAACACATCCAAAAGCAAACAAAGCCTAAAACTCGGGCTGGTTACTCACTTGTCCTGGGACTCGATATACACATAAAGGTGAGGCTCAAAGCACTTGGAAACAATGCCATGGAAAGGATTGTCAGGGACTTTGGGCTTCTTTGGCTGCAAGAAAACATTTAGAATGTTGGTTCAAACCTGCCCTGTACGACCTTGAAGGAACAGCAAAGCAACAGCACAAAAGGATATAAATCTTAAAGAGAGATTGTAACACAGAAATTTGCTGTCAAATAAGCAAAGCACATAAATGTCATCGTATCCAAGTCTTCCCTTCTTCTTAGAGAGCTGTTAGCAATCCAAGGAATTATCCTTCCACTTGTAAAATATTCTTAGCCTTCAAGAGAAGGCTGCCCCATGCTAACAGATTTCAGCTGAAGAATCTTAATGCAGTTTGCAAACAAAATCTCCCTGAATCCTTCAAGCAGTAACAAGGCTCCACTAGTCCCCTCTGATATCAAATGTAGCAGTTATTTGGAAGCAAGATTTAAGAATCCTTACATTTTAGACTATCAAGGGCAATAACTCAAAGTTACAGCCTTCATCTGAATGAATTTTATTTAGATAAACAGCATGTAATTACTGGAGGAGCCAGAATCATACAGGCAACACTGCAGGCCTGCTTTCACTGTGAAACATGTTTCTGGGGATGCAAAGATTTCTATTTTTAAATCACATTTAGAGCATTAAGGACATGTGCCATTTGGGAGCCATCCTGTTTACCCTCATTTGAGTTTAGTGCTGCACTCTAACCATGGCCAAGCACAGCTCACCAAAGCCACTGGGACCACTCACACACTTAAATTTGTGCATTTTTAAATACCAGGACCTTTAAGCTCTTTTTTGCCTTACAGTTAGATTGTTACTATTCTTTTGTACTAATAGGTAATTTCTCTTGTTGTTTCCCAGCAAACCAGCAACTTTTCATTGGCTGCAAAGAGGGCTGCAGTGACTGGAATGGAATTCTTGCTTCTCTCTCCACAAAAAGCCAAGAACAGCTCCCAGCCAATGAAGATATTAATTTTTCCAGCTGACTTTATTTTTTTTTTTAGTGCAAGAAAAGCCAAACAAAAGAAGCAAAATGAGAGAGCCTAAAGGTCCTTCTCTCCTAAATGACAAAAGAGTGGCACTAAGAATTTGGCAGAACTATCAAAGTGTGACGAGGCAAACACTTCTCAGCAATAATTCAGCCCCAAATAATGAATCCCAACTTATGGCTGCAAACCTGAAGTGAGGAAATGGTTTTATGGAGGCCAGACCACCTCCATCTATGAGCCTTGAATGAAGAATTTTAATTTTAAGAGCCTTGGGACAGAACCATTACCAGGCATCCTCCACCCAAATCCCTCTGCCAGTGCCCGTTTGTGCTGGATGCACACACCAGAGCTGAGAGGAAAAAAAAAAAAAGGCTGGGAATCACAGAAACATCCCAGCTGCCAAATCCCTGGCATGGCAGTGGCAGCACAAGGCTGCAGATTCACCATGTTTACCACTCACCAGGCTGGAAGAGCCAACTCCTGAAGCAGGCCTGGCTCTCTGTGTGTCTCTGCATCACGCTGCTCCCAGCGTGTCTGGTGGAAGGAATACTAAATCTTTTAACAGTAGCAGAGAAGCTGTATTTCTGAGTGTGCAACCCTGTCCAAAAGCTGCAGATGTTTAAGCTATTTCCTCCTTGAGTTTGATGGAAATAATAAAAGGTTACTGTTGTCACAGTAAGGAGGTCTGCAGCTGGCCCAGTTTCCTTTCATTACTATCCAAAGTAAACAGATTAAATTGAACTGCTAGGATTACCAAAAGAGGTGCTTTTTTAGCATGGATTTCCCCCCAAAAATTCTTGTGCTCCCTCTTAGATTCCCAAGTGTCCTGAATTTTCAGGACTGGTGTCTTGGAAGGGCTCTTTGACTGAAAACCCTTCATCTTCAGCTCTCTGTGCCCCTTCTGTTCTTCAGGCAGTGACAGCAGAAGATGAGACCTGCAGCACTTCCAGCCTCTCAGCAGGAAGCAGCAGCTGCTGGCACTGTGACACTGAAATGCTGGAGCCCACTTGGCACACAGGAGGCTGCAGGGCAGCAGAGCCCAGCACTGTGACATTGACACAGGGCATTCCTACAAGGAAAGGGCAGCCTCAGCACAAGCTGCATTTCCAGGGATGTCTCCATGGATGGCTTCACAAGGTACAGGGTGCACAGCTGCAGTGCCTCTCTCAGAAGCTCCTGAACTGCTGCTTTCTGCTGTTCAATAAACCCAGCCCTAATTGTTGCAATTATCTCTTCACCTGCCTCCTAACACCACTGGCTTCTCCAAGGATGTCCTCTCACCTCAACACTGCACATCTGAGCCGACCTTCCAGTCACGAGGCATAGGAGAGCAAACTCTACCCAAAAAAATGCACCAGAGATGCCTCCCCAGGTTCCCAATCTCTGTCTCACTGATAAAATCCACACAGTACCAACAGTCCAAGCTGTATTTTAATGGAAAGAGCAAAACCTTGCTGAAATCATTCAGTTTCAGGACTTTGGCTGTGGATGAAGGCAGAGGGGCTGCTCTGCTCGTGTGAAAATCTGGAGGGGATGCAGAGCACCAGACTGTGCTGCTGGAGAGCTCCCATCTCCTCATCTCCCCTGGGGCATGGATTTGAGTAGGTCCTGAGGCTCTGGTCATCCATCAGGATACACCTGTACATGACCATTTACAGGGCTGTAAATCCCCTAAAAAAAAGGAGAGTACCAGCCTCAAGTAACTCACAATTGAACATTTAGAAAACATCCACCTGGTGTATAAAAAAGACAGGCTTTGATATTGGTGCCAATTAAAACAATTGCATTTACCATTCATCCTTTAATGTTTGCAGAGGGTTTTGGAAGCCCTGTGTTTGGACAAGCAGTTAGGTGCTGCCTGCTTTGCAGAGGTAATGGATGAAAAGCACTGTAAAGATAAAAAAAAATCCCAGAAGTGATTTATCTGGAGTGAAAATCTAAAGCTGACACTTGAAAGTTCAATGACTTGCCTGGTGGCTCCAGACAGTTTGATTGGCTGACAGGGCAAAATATGAATTGCAACTGTTTGTAGAGAAGCTTCTTTGGGGACCTGAAAACCCAAATAGCTATTTCATCTTGCTTTGACAGAAATCCTGTAGTTACATTTGGGCTCTTGCTGTACAGGCTGGAACAGAATCCAGCTCACTCTCACGTGGCAGGATTGTCTCTGCACTATTAACTGGAATAAAGATTGCTTTGGTTTCAGTGAAGTGAGCCAGAGCAAAGCATGGTCGTACTGGGAGCCTGAATGCTGCACAAAGGATCAAAACTGCACTAAATTAATTGCTCGGAAGACAAACTTTTCTAATCAGTGGGATGGGAAAAGCTGAGGCCCCACTGGAGATTCTGACTGAGGCTGACAGCTGAGAACTTCAAAGACTTACTTTGTCTGTATCACTTTTCTCCATCACAATCTCATCTCCCTCTGCCCCAGTTTCATCCTCCAGAAAGGGGTTGGTGGAGGGAGGTGGCACTTCTGGCTTCTTCTGTTGGAAAAGAGGAAGCTCTTTAGGAGAACAGCCAGTTTTGTGCCCTCTGGCACATTGCTGCATCCACATTTTGCTTTCCTGAGCCCTTCAAAGCACTGCCCAGCAATTTGCCTTCTCCCAGCAGAGGTGACCAGATCCTGGCTCCTTCTCCATCCCTCCATCCTCGTCCCCTGCTCTGTTTGCACCCACACTGCCTGAATCCTCCATTTTGTCCACATTTGTGACATTTCCACTCTCCCAAACCCCACTCCCAAGTGTGTGGTCTCCACTGGGATAATCCACAACAGCAGCTCCAAAACTCTTGCCTGCAAAAAACCCCAAATTGCTGCTCCCACCATTTGTCCCCCTCTCTGCACTCACCAGCCAGCTATTTATAATGGTGGCCTTCATTTGGGGTATGAAAGAGGGGAAATGACAGCCAGTGTCACAGGCTCTAGGCATGTCAGGAAGGGGGAAACACAGGAATTTCTGTCATTGAAACCACACCCTCCCCTTCTGGTTTTCTCACTTATAACAACACAGTGAAGCTGATATAATTAAAGCTGCAAATTTTCTATGAAATTTGTCAGAATAAATAAAGTCATATTCTTGAGAGATCTAAATTCAGCCAGGAGGAAAACCTTACAGGACTTCCTCTTTTAATTAGCAGCACCCACAGCAAATGACAAGTGGGTCCAGCAGGCTTTCCTTGGAGGCTGAATTATCACAGCCAAGCAGGCTTTAAGACACCAGCTGGACAGAGGAGCCAACCTCAAACCAGTGGCTTCTGAGCCACACATGCTCTGTGCTGCCAGGGCATTTGGCTGGCAGAGCTCTGGGCTGAGATTCCAGGCAGGAAAAGCTCAGAGATGGCTCCAGAGATATTCCCTGGGATTTTTCCTCTTGGTTCTGCCTTTACAATCTACCAAAGGAGACAAAGCAGAAGCTACCAATGTCCTTGCAGGCCAGAGTGAGCCAACAGACAATGTGGTGAATGTGTGGTACCCAGAATTGAGGAGAAGAGGGGACTTTGAGCTAGAATGTGTCAGTGACACGTCGAGAACAAACATTACAAGGCAGTTACCACACCACAATCACTCTGTGGCTCTCCATAGCTATGTGGCTTCAAACAGCACAGGGCCCCAGGAGAACCAAAAAAGCACACAAGCACTGTATTTTTATTCTTGTGAGCCCTCTGCCATCTTCTCTACAGTCTACACAACTAAAAATCACTTTTCCAACTACAGGCCACTGAGCAGAGTCACATTATGATAACCTTTTGTAGTCTCCAGTACCTAAGCTATGTGTGAGGGGGTTTCTTTCTCCTGAGAAAGCTGCAGAGTAAAGGACAGCTCTTCAGAAATCCCCTTACCACTGTGCCATCAGCCAGAGTGCAGCCTGAGAAGCGTTTGGCCAGGAGCCCTTCAAAGTTGGTCGTTCTCTGAATTGCAAACAAAAGCAGCTTCACCTCAATCTCCTTTGCCCGCGTGCGCATGATCTTAGAGAGCTCTGCCCTGCAAGAGAGAGGGGATATAGAAAAAACAAATGTGGTTTTCTATAAAGATCTGAAACGTAACACTGCAACTCAGTCCCTTCCCCAGAGAGACTTTCATCACAAAATTCAGGCTAATTCCTAAGAGGCTCTCTAACATAAAACTGCTTTGCAGATCTCATTTCAAACACAACCACAGTTGTTCCCAGCTCTGTGGGTAACAGGACCCCATCTCCTAGCAGCCAGTTGGGAAAGCCCTCAGGATCCAACCTTGGGAAGCACAGTGACTCCCACTGTGGTCCCAGAACAAAGGCAATGGTGCTACTGGGACTCCACCTGGCACTCTCCTCTGTTTCCCTGTCTCTTGCTGGCAAAGAGCCTGGTCTGAGGCACTCACACCACAGTCAGCTCGTGCTATTCCACTTGGCCTGAAACACTACTGACTTTTACCTCTGTTACGCTGAAAATTGATTTTCACATCGCTTCAAATTCTCATCATTTTAGCGACGCTTCTCAGGCTTTTCCCTCCTCGCTTCCTTTTAACCACGCACAATTCCACAGAGATATCTGCAGCCTGCAGAGAGACCCTGACCAGTGTGGCAGGAGCCAAGCCTGAGATTTCCAAGAAGCTGGGAGTGCTGGGAGGCAGCAGGAGCTGCGTGGGGCTCACCTGGTGACGTGGCAGAACTCCACGGCGATGCGCTCCGTCATGCACCACTCCGTGGGGAACATCCGCCCGTACTTCTCCTCGTAATCCACCAGCTGCCTCTTGATCCAAGCGTAGCGCCGGTCAATCTTATCCAGCCAGGCCACCTGAACCCCAGGGACAAGGATTTTTTAGCACCAACAGCACCTTGAGCAGCAGCAGTTGCAAATATTCAGAGCTGTGCTGATGCTGCAGCTCTGCGGAGGAGCTCGGGTGATCGATCAGAGCTGATTTGACATCAATTAAAATCCTCTCAATGCTCCAAGGGGAGGTTTAGATTGGATGTTAGGAAAAATTTCCTCACTGAAAGGGTTATCAAGCACTGGAACAAGGAATTGGCTGAGTCAGTAGCCCAGGAGGGGTTTAAAAGATGTGTGGATGTGGCACTTAGGGACAGAGTTTAGCACTGAACTTGGCAATGGTTGGAATCAAGGATCTTAAAGGTCTTTTCCAACCTAAATGATTCTGGGATTCCAAGTGCTTAAACACATGCCAGACTGAAAATCCTATCTTGTGTGAATTAAGAGAGCAAGTTCTGTTGAAAATGAGGATAACAGTACTCCTAAATCATGCAGAGATTATTGAAAACTCAATCCAATAATATTTCATTTGATCCCACCCTCTTTGTTTCACAGACAGAGAGGTTGAAGTCAACAGTGGGATGAGAGTGCAAGAATTCCCGGATTCTTACATTCAGCTCATACTTAAACTCCAACAAAATTTCTTACAATCTGAGCAGGAAGGGATTTTTCCCCCAGTTTTGGTTTTTTCTGGTCTAAAACCAGGAAGATTAATCCAAAAATCCTTGATGGAAAACATGCTATTTAAACTTAGGCATTTCAGCCTCTGTCTAATTCTTTGTCAAACATTTGAAATTTATAGAATACATTTTGATCTAAGGGTGATTTTGGTTTGTGTAGAGTTTTTTTCCAAACTCAAAAATGTTATGGTAAACTTTTAAAAAGCTGTTAGCAACAGGACAGGAAGTTTAAAAATTAGCTACAAAGACAATTAACTTCCTAGAAATCCCTCCCCCTCAGCTTTCTAAGCATTTTGGGGTGTTTCTTAATTGTTTGGGGGGTGGTGGTGTTGATTTTGCAATTTTCAGAGTTTCATTTTTCAACCCTTCGCAGGGCAGGAAATAAATCTAACACAAATTTATTTATTTTCTACGTGAGGGGAGAAAACATTTCTAGTGATGATCTGAGAAACTGAGGTCTAAGGTGGGAGAATCCTGGCAGAAATAACACCAACTCCCAGCTCCAGATCACACCCACAATCACTTTCCAAGCCCTTGGGATAAAAAACTTTTCACCACAGGAACCTGTGGAAGCGTGAATTTTGGGAAAGCCAGCAGAGCAAAATGTGAAATCCAAATGTAGCTTGCTAAGCTTCCCTTACATCTTGATTTTCCTGGAAAAGGACCAGATACTCTGAGAGGTGTTGTTTAATAAATTTCTTGATGATTTCCTGTTTGATCCTGGGATCCAGGACGTTGGCTACCAGGCAGGCATCACGTAGGACATTGCTGGGCCCACCAGTCCTCTGTCAAAATAAACAGGAAGAAAATGATTTCAGATTAAATCAGTTGAATGGGTGATTGTAAATGCATCCACGTTATCTTGGGTTTATCCTTTCCTATTATTCTCTTTTCTGCTGCTACTCTTTACTTACTGCTGCATTTTTCTTCTGTTGCATGAAAACTGAGCTGCTTCCATTTCACTGACCATGAAGTTGTTCCATTGTAAAGGAACAGAAAATTAAGATGCACTTTTTTTAAAAAAAGGCAGAAAATTTAGAAGCATTTTTTTTTTTAAAAAGGGCAGAAAATTTAGAAACTTTTTTTTTTAAAAAGGCAGTTTTGGTGCTGCTTCACATGGACACAGATTTGCCCCTCACCAAAGTACAAAGAGTTTCCTCATTCCTGTACTTGTCAGTTGTATGAAGAAAACAGCAGAGCTGGCACTTGGAAAGACAAAACTGGTGTTTTCTTGGAAGTAAATTCAAATTCACATCGACTTTTTGCAAATGTTTGGATGCACAAAGCTGGGGAAGCACAGTTGGTGCCTCAGCCCCAGCCCAGATCTGTATCTGTGCTGAATAAACCAGAGACAAACGTGGTGGCACTGTGTCAACAGCCAGCCCTGTGCTTGGCTTCCTCTGAACAAAACACAGATTTTTGTGACAAACAAATAACCAGGGACTGGGTGAGACCCCAAGGAAACCCCACGGATGAATTATTGGGGCATTCCCTGCCTGGCACAGCCCTCTGTGCAGAGTGAAGGGAAGGGTGGCACTTCCCCCCAGCATTCTTGACAGCAACAGTGAGAAATCATTCTCTGCTTTCTAAAGAAACTCCTGAAACAGGCAGAGACCAAATCTAGAGGGAAAATGAGACTAAATCCAACAACAATTGAAGGGAAGGGTGGCACTTCCCTCCAACATTCTTGACAGCAACAGTGAGAAATCACCTTCTGCTTTCTAAAGAAACTCCTGAAACAGGCAGAGACCAAATCTAGAGAAAAAATGAGATTAAATCCAACAACAATCACACTGAACCGTTTTCAGTGACACTTTTCAATGGGAGGAAGAGAGAAAAGTGAGAACTTTACCTTTGTACCTTGAGAAGGAAAGGCTTCCTCGAAGTCAGCCAGGATCTGCTGCCCCAGCTCGCTCTGTGCTGCCTTCACCCTGAGGGGGACACAGGAAGGGCTTTGTTTGCCTCAACAACCTCCCTGCAAACATCACTGCAAGGTGGCTGAAACACCACCAGCTGCATGAAGGCTTGCAGGGGATCAAAAGGATGCTGAAAACATCCACATTAAGAAGGTCTGTGTGTGAAAACTGGAAAAAAATTGGGAGCAAAAGTTATTTTGCTCTCTGAATGACAACTCTGCACAGCACTGACCCCTCAGGTGCAGCAGAACATGTCCTGGATTCTCCTGCCCTGCTGCCATTTAATATTTCAATAATGGGCCAGTTAATCAGCTGAGAAATCAGCTATTTGAAAATCCTTTAATGCCAGTGTGATCTACTTTTGAATTCATTTATGCTGATCACATTTCAACAGAAACAAGTTCGTAACACGTAAAAAGCTTCACAAGGTCTCAATCTTCACCATGAATTTTCACAGCTCCAGGTGTACTGATCCACTTTTAAGTGAATACTGCTGGCAGCAGTTTTATCCTATAAATTCTCCATGTCTTAGAGAAGCACAAAAGAGCAAAGGTATGAAATGCGAGTAGAATAAACCACAACCTTGCTCTTTTTTTTTTTTTTTTTGTCTGAGAGAACAAAGCTTCCAATTTCCAGAAATAAAAGTCAATACAGCTTAATTGATACTTCTAGGGAAATGGAAATGCCTACACACACTGGAAAGTGCCAAAGCAAACAGTGAGGCACTCGTATCCCTCTGCAGCCCTTGAATTCTTCCGTCAGTTTTTATTATACTGGAAACACTTTCAGGTCTGAACTGATCACTCAAACACTGGATTTTTCCACTGAGATTGATACTTTAGCAAGACTGGCGACATTTACTGTTGTGAAAATGTTTGTTCAGACTGTGGGCAGAAGACTTGGGAATTTTTTTCATGCTTGTTTAAGACTCCTCAACCTTATCAAGGAATGATCTGCTTCTTTAATCTTCCCATTTGAGTTCCATTAGTGGCAAAAACCTCTGAGATGATCTGACAATGCTGGATTCTTTCATGGTGCCAAATACAGAAAATTCTAGTCCTTTAAAAGTGAAGGCTGAAATATAACTTTATATCTGTGATTTAACTGGATGTACGACCTGCCTTCCCCAGGATTTATTTATGGGGATTTTGTTGGAAAAGCTTCCTGCCTGCAATGTCAAAAATAATTCTCACTTAAGCTCTCTGCTTCACAGGAATGTTCAGAAACTCCTCTACTCTTCCAGGTAAAAATCCCCAGTTAACAACTTCATAACTGGGAAACAAAAGGAATTCATTAATATGTTAAAATAGGAGTGGGAAATTTAACCAGTAAGGAGGAAGCCACAGCTACAGGTTTACTCTGCTTAAATTCTACAAGAAAGCACTTGTAGCTCATGTGAGAAAACATCACAGAACCAAACCCTTTGATTCTCCAGGAAAAGAAGTGGGGGAAAAAAAAAAACCCACACTGAACACAGATGGAAATTTTTTATCTTTTAAATAATCAAGAAACAAGAAGTGTGTAGAATTAGGAGTCACAGAAATTAGTGAGTTTGTATGAACAACTGGAAGCTATTAGCAGTGATATTTCTTTCCTTATGAGAGGCTGTGGGGACCTTTCTATTTGACAACAGCTGCAGTGCAGCACAGTGGAGGCACTGGAAAAGAGCAGCAGCCAGATTCCTAAAGACTCAACAAATTTAAAAGAGCCTCTGTCAAGCAGTTAAAAGCCCTGTCCACAAGCTTTGTTGTTTTAGGCACTGATTCAGGAAAGTACTTAAGGATAGTCTTAATGGGGATTCTCATATCCTTAAATTAAGAAACTTGCAGGAATGCCTTGCTCAAGTGTGATGTTAAAAATATGTATTTTTTAAAAATAGGTCTTGCATAAAAATCTCTCAAAAGCAGGCAGGGGAACAAATTTGAGTCTCTCTTTTTTTTCATTTCCCCCCTCATATTTTCCAAAAGAGGGACAGGGCAGAGCCATCTGAATAGCCAAAACTTTAGGGGTGTGTGAGCAAGGACAGGGAGCCCCAGCATCCTCCCAGTAAAATCACTTTTTATATAACCACACACACAGACACACTCAATTATTTTCACAATTATGAACACACACCCAGAAGCAAGAAAACCTTTCTGCCACCTCTTTAGAGCTCAACTACCTTAGGCAGAGGAATTGCCTTTGCCTGGGCTTGCCAAACCCTCTGGTTATCCAACTATTAATGATTTCTGTTCTCTGACTTTTGTTTTATTATTAGTGGATTTGTTCTCCGTTTCCCCTGCCTTTAAAAAACAAAAACAAGAAAACCCACTGCTATGTTTCAAATGACATTCAATTAATAGAAACCACAATTCCTTCAGCCAAAGCTACCAGAAATCTTAAACCACGCCTGGCAGCTTGCTGAGATAAAAAGAGGCTGAGCCAGCCTGTTTTCCTGTGGCAAACTTATAATTATCTTTCTCCTAAATACTTTCCAGGCTTTTTTCCACTATCTGCTAGGCTTGCAAGACCACTTCTCTGGGTGGCTTTGGGACCACTAACTGTACCTCCCTCCACAGACAGAAAACAGCAGAGGATTGAGAGATAAGAAAATATTCCTGTTTACTACAGCACAACTACAACTACCAATGCACTGCATTAAAATTTGTTTTTGGAACACTCTTAGGAAAATATTTACATTTGGCTATGAACTGTGACATTTTTACATCAATACTCAACAGGATCAGCACAAGAAGCCAACTAATTGAGAGTTCAGTCCAGGTTTCCAATGAATCCTTACAGTGGGATTTTAGCTTGGTTATTTTCAAAGGGACAGAACAGGTGGAAAACAACATTAAAACCACATCATTACTCCTCACAGCATCCAGGAGCAGCAACCTGAATTGGATACCCCATGACAAAGAGCACATCCAACACCACCAAGCAGGCACTTCTCCTTCCCATGGTTTCCCATTCATACTTGGCTTCACTCCATTCACACCATGAAAAAAGAGGCTTTTTATTTCAGAAAGCAACAGAATCTGCTCGTTTAGCAGTGTATATAATGGGTTTATTGTATATAACAGACATTGGTTACTGTCACAGGTCTGTGCCAACATCTACTAAAGCATTTCTTGCCTTCCCAAACATCCTAGAGGCTTCACTTGTACCATTAAAACAAATCCATGAGATATCAAACCCCAGCAATTTCACAGTCTAAAAATATCCCTGCAAGAAGCCAGGCAAACTTCCTCTGATGTTTCACGAACCACAAAAGGATTTCCAAGCAAAAGAGAGAGAAAAGTCAACTCCAAACCAGGCCCTAACACAGAGCCGTGGAGTCAAACTCCAAAAACAGAATTATGGTGCCATGGACCTCCCTGCAGGAATTTTCTGCCTGGATGTGGAGCAGTAAAGAGCTCCCAGCAGCACCCCAGAGCAGCTCCTTTCACCCCACAAGCAGCCTCCTCTATCACTACCAGATGGTGCAGCTCTCCCTGTATAAACACTGGAAGGAAAACCCTGCTGAGGCAATTCTAAAAATAGGAGGAACAGACTTTCTTGAGCTTTTCAGATCCTTATCTTGAAGGGAGAATAAAACAAAAGAAGTTTTCCTCCATGTCCTTGCCAGTCTCACTGGTGTGACTTGAAACCACCGTGACTTTTAGCAGGAGCTTGAATTGGTTTTTATAACAATCAGCAGCTACAAAAGTATTAAATAATCATCCACCAGAAAGGGAAAACCAGCCAGAATTCTAGACCAAGGCTTAAATTATATTTGGCCTTAAAATGGCCAGTGACAGCAGGTTCCTGCCCAAAGGGCATTACCACTCTGGAAGAAAACGAAGCCAGCAATCTTCCTGAGCACAAGGCTGGAACAGACAACAGCCTCAACTCTGAAAAGCACTGACATATGTTTACATTTCCATGATGTTCACGTTCATTTAAGCAAATGCTTACGGTCAAATGCTTTGTTAAACAAGGCCCCAACCCTTCTCTAGATTTTGAGTGGATTTTTCTTCTGCTCTGTTTCATGGATTCCATCTGTGTTTCCTGGAAGAGGTATCTATACCATAAAGAAAGTCCAACAGATTTACACGAAAACATTACAAACGAATCATTCAAACTCTGTTTCCATCACTAAACAACACAGGGAGCCAGCTGCTGTCTTAGCAAAGGGAGTCACCAAAACCAAGAATTAATGACTGGAGGACTCCTTCAAGTACCTCTGTAATGAGCAAAGTCATCTCAGGCAGGGACAGCAATGTCCCCTAGAACAGGGAGGGCCTTGTTCCCTCAACTCTCAGCTGTCACATCCCAAATGAAGCCAAGATTGAGGAGAAATGGTGACTTAGTGACCACTGAGCCTTCACCTGCTACTGCTGAGGGTGGTGGGGACTTGCACCAAAACTCACCAAAGTGTAACTCCACAAAATCTAAACTGTACAAGCCCAGCAGAAGGTTGGCTATAAGCCTCAAACCTCAGCAGAACTGGGTGACAGGAGCAGGTTTTGGCAGAAGGAACTGAAGGTGCTCAAAATAAGCAAGGTTTGGCAAAGGCACAAGGAGCAACGCTGCCTGCCCAAGCCCTGGGGCACTGCAGGCTGACAGCAGCTCAGCAGCAGTGACACCCAAGGTAGGCACAAAGGGGTCCAGACATCACCACGGGCATGAACAGATTTGTGCTTCATGCCAGCTCCATCACTGAGCTGAACAGAGCAGGAGAAGGCCTCACCTCAGGGCTCACCACAAACACCTGCATGTGAGCATCACACACAACAATCTGCACTTCCACAGGTTCCTCCAGGTGAGAAAATGAAAAGCCAGTCAGTAAAAAGCACAGAGCAAGTTCCCTCCACAGTAATTACTGCTCTTGAACAGAATGGGCTGCTCCAGATTTGAGCAAACTCTGTCCAGTTTTAACCTGTTTGTTTTGGCTGTAAAGAAGCTCCAAGGACCATGTCCAGGCTTCACATCCTTGAGACTCTGAATCTGCCTAAGACATTTCCTGCCCTTCCTCCCCAGCAGGAAAGGAAGTGCTCAGGGTTTGAACTTTTACCTTTCAGAGAGCTGTCGAATCTGAGGGATCCCCATGTATTTGTTGAAGTGCTCCAACACATTCACGACACCTTGGAGAAGGTTGGCAACTTCCCCATATTGTCTCCTCCTGGTCATAGCCCTGCAGAGGAAATTAAAAGCTTTACAAAGGCAGATTCAATGAAAATCCTGGGTGGTAATTCCACGGGTTACTTCATCCCCACTGGGTCACGCTGGTCTCTATTGACATTTATTTTTCTAAAATACACAGCTCTTCATTAACATTCCAACGCAGCATTAAAATTTCACTTAAGCGATGCTAAAATAAACCAATCTGGCACACATCTAACAATGCCTCAAAAAAAACCATAAATGTCAAAAGCAACACTTGGCAAGGAACATGTAAACTACTGAATGCATCCACTTCCCAGTATGGGTCCGGAGGCAGTAAATGTTATTTGACTGTAATGACCTGAGTGAAGCCATTCGTCATCACACACAAAGTGTGAGTTAAAGCTTCTCTGGAGGAGGACAAAGCTGAAAAGCCATTAGCCTTGACTTCTCTGTTAATAACTTTCACAGGGAACTGACAGTGAAAAAGAGAAAATCAAGTTAATTTGTTTTTATATCATCCTTTAGGATCATTCTAGTGGAGACAGCAGGCTGAGTAAAATTTTATTCTCAGCACTTCACGACCCGGCGTTCGTGTAGGATTTGCTACAAAGCAAGAACAGGCTGTGCAGCTTCACAGATGCAACATGTGAAAAAACTGTATTTTCCCAGATTGTGTGTTCCTCAAGCATATTAAAAAACCCACAATGAATTATTAGAAATATTTAACCCCCAATTCACACACAGTACAAGCTGCAAGGTTCCCTTAAACTCATGCTAGAATGAAAACTATGGTAGACCTTTACCAAAACTCATTGGAGTTTTAGATACAAGATTGACAAAAATTCTCCTAAATTCCCAAGAGCACATCCCTAATGAGGATTCCTAACAGGCTGTCCTGCTCCTTAATGAAGCCAGACTCATCAAGGATCAACAGAGCAATTCAAGCAATCGATGCTGCAAACTATTAAACACAACAACACAGGCTGGGGGTCACTCAGAGAGGATCTGCCAGCAGAAATCCAGACTTTGAAGCAAAATTCCCTCCAAAAAACTAAGCAGGCTGTGACAGACCCACAGAGGACACTGCACAAACCTCACAACTCAGCAGTGGTGCCAAGAATTCCCACACTTACTCCAGAGAATCCACCCCCCCTGCCAGCATGTGGAGGTGGTTGAGGGTGGTGATGGAGGTGGTCAGGTGACGCTTGGCATGGTCCAGCTGCTTGATATCCCGGGTGATTTCCTTCACCTAGTGAATGAAAAAGGGTTCTGGTTAAACATCAAGCCCCAGCAATGACATTTTCAGGAGATAAGAAGCTGGTCTCTCCTCTTTGGGACTGCAGAGGTGTCAGCTCAGCAGCCCTGTGAACACCACAGGTTCAACACAGGCTCGGTAGGAAATCACCAACCAGTCAGGACCAAGGACAAAAATGTTACTGACAGGAAAAGACAGTGTCCCCTCCCTTTCAAAGGCCAGAAAGAAAGTGCTGCTCACCATTTGTTCAGATTTTTCAGCCTTGTCTTTAATATCCTTAATTTTACCAAAGAGCTGTTGAATGGCTTTTTGGGCTTCTTCCAGGGCCTGGAAAAGAAACAAGGTCAGAGTGGAAAGAAAATCTGCATTCAGTTTTCACCTTTCTAAGAAATACACAGTTGCTCTTAACAGTCCCTGGGGCTGGGGCAGTGGAGGGGAGCAGCTTCCTTACAAATAAAATACCAGCAGCACAACAGAAGTCAATATACCACGTTGGAATATTGAACTTGAGTGGGCCAGAATTTCAGTATCCATTTTACTATAATGCTTTGGCAAAATTTCATCAAGATATTTTATGAAAGCAGCTCTTTAAGGTTACTGGAATGTATTTTTGACATCTAAGTGTGGAAAAATAGGTAGAACTCACTCCTGATCAACACATATTTAGAGCAGAAAAATGAAACCTCCACAAGACCTCTATGCTCATTAATTATAAATAAAAAATACACATATAGAACACTGAGTGCCTGCCCAAAGCACCCTTACTGAATTAGCAGGACATTATCCTGGTGGAAAACATGATGCTGATTCCTTTGGAATGGGCAGCTCAGGCTCCCACACACCTGCAGGAGGAAAGGCTCTTTCTAAGCACAGGTAAAGAGCTCAGGAAATGGCTCTCACCTGGATTTTAGTGTTTTTTTCTTGGGGTACCTGGTCCCTTTTCTACAACCATGGCACAGCCTGACCTCACACAAGCAGCGTGAACCACACGTGGATTCAGTGAGTGAAGCCACATGTCCAAAATCACATGTCCAAAATCTGCTTTCTGAAGTAATTCAACACGTTCTGCCTTCCCAGCCTGATAACATTTCCAGCTCCTGCTCCACTTTGTTCCCTGCTGTTAAGTGGGCTTCTATCCCTCTGTTTTTATATCCAATCCCATGACCAAGGTTACAGCACAAGCTACAAGTTCCTTCAGCAAATAAATTTAACACATCTTCATTTGGAAATGGATGAGGAAACTATCTGCCAGGAGCTTTTTGTTGGAATATAGCTGGGTTATAATAAAAGTATAAAAGCTGGAGATGGTTTATAATTCATTTTCCAGAGGGGGGTGTGGGGGAGGGAAAAGTCTCCTCTGAAAAATCTTCTGAATCATGTGAAAGTTAACACTTTATGGATTTGTGTCACAGAGCTGCCAGATGTTCACTGAGGGACATGAACACACAAAAATGTGCTGCAGGGTGGCTGTACCAGGGCTGAACACCCCCAGAAGCCTCTTTTTGGGACTCCAGCCACCTTTGAGAATTAAATTTTCTCCTCCATTTAAAGGCTGTCGGATTAAGTGCAAAGCAAAGAAGCAAAGAATGCTCTTTTCTACATATTTAGCTCTGTACTCAGGCCTGCAGCACATTACTCAAATGGGTTATCAAGCAAGCAGCAACTGTCTTGCATGGTCTGAGCTTTGGATAGGTCTGTATAAAATTAAAAAATCAGCCTGAAATTTATTACAGATGCCATTTTCTGTTTCCCTTTGCTTCAGCCCTAATGGCAAATGTTAATTTTTCTGTACAATCCCAGGAATTCAGAGCTTCTTCAAAAGAATCTGTTTCTCTAATGGTGACATTTAATAATTGTGATAAAAACCCAGCAGAGAGCCTTTACAGGAATGTGGGTGAAGAACATGTTTCTGCTGCTCAGTGGAAAGCAGCACACTCAGGGTTGGGCAAAATCCCCACCTAAAAACTGCCCCTGGAACACTGAGCAGAGAAAAATGGGATTCTGTCCCTGAGCACTTCAAACTGCCAAAAATAAGGCAAACTGGTGTCATCACTTGGTCCTGACACTTTCTCCTCCTTAAAAATTTTGAAAAAAATGAGACAATGTGTTCTGTGCTCCATCTGATGAATTAAGAGCTGTGGTCTCCTGCTGCTGTGAGCAGTGTGGCTGGGACAGGGGGAGAGGCCAAACAGCAGCTGCTGCTCTGTCCCAGTCCTGCATCACATCCCTCAGAGAAAGGGAAACATTTCCATAACTGTTAAAAAATTAGAAACAAAAAACCCCCCCCACACAGGGAACTCAACAGCAAACTTGAGTAAATCAGACTTGCCCACAAACACTTGTTTCATTCCTTCAAACTTTCTTCCACTTTGCTCAGCCATTAAGACATAAATCTCTATCTATTATCCTAAAAAAAGAGTTGCATATTCCTTACATGAGTCAGAACACACTAATTCATTATATAATATATATTTATATCATGAATATATCATTTGTATAATTTAGAGATGAAAACATTTCTTCCAACATTTGCTGAAAGTAACACTATGTGAAAATCTATTTTTTTTTAAAGTCAGGAGGGCCCTGTCAGACAGATCTGGTGGGAAGTTCAGAACTGAATAAAAACTTTACTTCATTACCCACATGTACAATTAAAAAGAACCAGAAGACAGTTTAAAGAAACCAACAAAACTTTTTTTGCTGTACATTCCAACCATGGCATCTGAGAGTAAAATACTGTGTGTAGAGGAAACAAATAAACAAAATTAAATAATAATGAAAGAAATCCATCAGCTTCCCAATCACTAGAGAGACAGAGTAAAGCAACTAGAAAAAACAAAGGAAAACCAAATTTCAAATATAAGAAAACACCTCACATTTAATAAAAGGTGTTATTAGGGGATAAGAAACCAATATCTAGGGCATGAAAGTAGGTCTAATTGCTCAAGGTGTAATATTAATGCAATTATTAATGCAACTAATGATGATTCTTTCAGCTGTAAAACAAGAGGGGAAAACACAGCCACGTTGAAGGCTACACTGTACTGGAAAAAACACATTTCCCTCCACACTGCTCCTGCTCCAACAGTGAATCATGAATTTTAAAAGCATTTTCTTACTGCTTTTGTTACTATTTTATTAATAGATATCTTTCAGGAAGAAATTCTAAGGGAAAACCATCTCAAGAGGCTAGGAATTGCTTTTATTCCAGTCTATCTGGTTCCCATGATGGATGAGAGGCAGTGATCTCCCAGCTGTGGCCCGGCACCGGGTTCACCTTGCCTCACTCATTTATTGGTTTCCTCATCAGTGCAACTGGGAAACATGGAAATGCACACACCCCAAACAGCAAGCAGGAGTGAGGTGATTGCATTTCCTTCCCTCCACCAGCAGTTCATTCCAGGGGCAGAGGACCACGAATAAATAAAGAGACTGGAGACATAATTTGTTGTGGTTATACGAAACAAGGATGTTGAAACGAAGGTTGCGACGTACTGGAAAAACACCATATGACTCTAATCAACAACTGAGCCTGCAAGCTACAATTAACCCATCAGCTTTATTTATTCAACTTGGTGCAACCTCTGAGTCCCAGCACCAGCTGAGAACCACGGAGTGGGGAGGGCTGAGCAGCCGGGAGGCAGAGCCAGCGGTGTCCGAGGCTTTTTCCGTAACGTTTGACCCCGGGCTCCCCAACTGCTCTGACAAGTGTAAATTTAGCAAAGAGGGCAGGAGCAGCCACGGGGGGAGAGGCTTCAGACACAGAGGGCTTGGTGCAAGGCTGCAGCCACGGATCACATTCCTCCTGCCGTGGTGTAGTGTGTCCGACACGTCCTGGATGCAGGAGGGGATGTGGGGTGTCCTGGTTCCAGGGCTGCCTGCAGGCACTTCCCAGCAGAAGTTCCCAAAATAATTAGTGGAGAGGAACACATCAAGGGGTCCCCCCAGTTTAAGGCCACTTTGTGTTTTCAGCCATCCCTGTTTTTCACCCAGTATTGATGCAGTGGGAGCTCTTGTGTCCACAGCAGAGAGGAAATGCAGAAAGCTGAGACACCTCGTACAGGAGGTGGAAAACTCAGCTCCAGCTCACAGCCTGAGCCCAGGTAAGATGGGCAGCCAGGGAGCAGCTCTGCTGCTTGCCAAACTCCCCAAAGCTGGAGGGAAAAACACAGCCCATGAATCAGCCACAGCTCTGCAACCTCCTTCACCTTGAGATGCGACAGGAAAAGACTCCAAAGGCACCGGTGTAAAACAATAGGGAGCAGAGGAAAATCATGAATCACTGAGAGACTGCCTAAAAAACAGCTTTCCTTGGCACTGCCCCAAGCAACTCCTAAGGTCAGACCACACATCATTCCTTGTGCCACCCTTTCACACCAGATCTTCCAAGCAGCAGAAGGAGGGAAGAAAATAACCCAAGAAAGAGATGGGACAAGAGTATGACCTGTCTGTTAAATTTGGTAGTGATGCATTCTTTAAAAGGTTATGTTCCAGTGACTTACAGTACCAGGCTGGCATTCATACACACAAAAACAGTGTTAGCAACAATTATTCCAGCCAAAATAAACCCAGCCCAGGGAATTACAGTCAATCTCTCCAAATCCCTGCAGTGCTGCAGATGGACAAAGCCTCCTCCTCCCCTTCCAGCCCAGGTACGGAGCTGCCACATCACCCCATCAACCAGCAGCTCATTAGTGGGTGTGTTAATTTCTAAACACCTCTTTGTGCATCCTATCAGGAATCTTGTGCAAGAGAATACTTCAATACCAGGAAATATGCAAATAGGAATTAACAGGCCTGAGTGTTATTAGAAAATGTCATTGGAGTGGGAGAAAAAACAAATTTTCAGATGAAGTTTCCTTGCTTGGGGATTAACTGAACTAACACTGAGGGGTTTTTTTCCTCAGTAATGGTTAAAATACCTCCACAGTTTCTATTTGTTTGCTGGTGTTGGGCTAGAAACATGTTATTTTTATTTGATTCTAGCCAATATATAGTTCAATTGAACGTTGTTACTCACATCAGAAAGCTGCCCTCTACCAAGTGTTTTATAGACACTTGACATCTGCCAAATTCACAGCATCCAAATGTATTTTTAATGTTACAAATAGGGCTGTGGTCATGATGCTGAGAATTTAATGCTCCTGGCCTGGTCCCTGCTCTTGAATACCGAGTGTTAATGCTTCTTTCATTTGCTGCCACACTTACAGCCCAGATCAATGAAAATCTAAACCACGACTAAAAATAAGTTCCCATCCCCAATTCTCTGAGGAGCCTCAGCAGTGGAGATTTCAAAGAAACCCTCTCACATTGGAACCAACCTCACATTTTCTGCTGCTGAAACCTCATGCAAACGAGTCCCTCCAGATTGGGGAAGGGTGGAAATTCACTTTGATTCTCAGACTGATTTCATTTCAGAGAAAACCCTTAAGTTTTACAGCCAAGGCTAAACCACTGCAGCTGAATCCTGGGCTTGTCTCAGCACAGGACAGTGCCAGCTGATTTCCCTGAGCTGACAAACCTGAAGGGCTCATCACCCTGGGGTTTGATTTTAGCAGATTTCTACCCTGGGAGTTCAGCAAATAGTACATAACTACTACAATTTTCACTGAAGAAGAGAGTTTTGTGTCATCAGCTCCAATCCAAACCACTCAGGCTGCACAAGACACTTTATATCAGCAGATTACACCCAACACTGCATGAAGCTTAAAATTGCTGTAACTGCCCCTTCACTTAACCCCAAATCGTGCTTAGAAATCAAACCCCACATTCTCAACAGCTGCACAAACACTGACAGACACATGGGGTGAGGTGAAAGGTGATTTCCAGGTAGTTCTGCCCAAAACCTTGCAGCTTAACTCCTGAACTGCACCCCTGGGCTGGTCCAGCACCTCTCTGAGCTGACAGCTTTCACTGCATCCTCAGTTTTTACTGCATCACCCAGCCCTGCACACTGGATATCTGCACCTCCTCAGGTTTTACTGCATTGCCCAGCCCTGCACAGGGCTGCCTGCACCACAACAAAGGTGCTGATGTTGCTGTGACAGAGCTTTGAGTGCTGCAGTGTGTAATTTTACATGAGTTTTAAAGTCACGTGTGGCCATTTAAATGCTAATTGTGGGCATTGCACAACTTAAACAAAGTAAAGCCTCTGGAGCTTCATCAGGTTTGGGCCTCGTGGGGGGTTACTACAGCTTCATCATCACCTCATGGTAGTTACTACAGCTTCACCATCACCTCATGGTGGTTACTACAGCTTCACCATCACCTCATGGTAGTTACTACAGCTTCACCATCACCTCATGGTGCTTACTACAGCTTCACCATCACCTCATGGTGCTTACTACAGCTTCACCATCACCTCATGGTGCTTACTACAGCTTCATCACGTGGCAGGTGAGGAGCCACAGCCTTGCCCCACACCCAACACTAAACACTATTATCATGTAGCAAAAACTCCCCGTGCAGACACTCATTATTCTCCTTATCTATTTGAGAA